>CM049867.1:3728899-3743899 GCA_027474115.1 Schizopygopsis malacanthus
AGGGTTTTATATTTCGTTTATTTCTGTTAATATGTTGTATATTTTATTTCAGGTAATATTTTATTTATTTTTACTAGATTAAATAATATACCAAATTTAAGTAGTTGTATATTTATTTCAATTAACATTCATTTAAATGTATATATTTTACTAGCTTAAATAATATATTTAATTTTGTATATTTTACTTCAGCTAACCTTTTGTATTGTATTTTATTTTATCTAAAATATATATATTTTTTTTAAATTGTAACAAAATGTTAAATTTTTCTAGCTTAAATAATGTTTTTATTTCATATTTTATTTCAGTTAACATGTTTCGTCTTTACTTGCTAAATAATATAACACGTTTTGTATATTGTATTTGTTTCAGAAACCATTTGTATATTTGATTTGGTTTCAGTTAACAGTTATTTTATTTCAAGCAATGTTTTAATGAGTTTATAGTTTTAGCTGTGATTGGATGCCAGTGTTGTGTTGCCCCGGTAACACCAGCACAGATTGAACACAGGTGCTGTTTGTTAAAGCGGATGATGGCGAGACGACAGAACATTACACGCGAGCAGCACAGACTGAGATCATCTTATGCACACAAGATTGATTACAGACAGAGAAAGACGCAGCTGTCCGAACCATCAGCTCTCCTTCTCCATACAGCGTTCTCTCTGTTCAGACCAAACGAGCACAATGCATGCTGGGACACCTCTGCTCGTCCCGCTCCTGCTGAAACCACGTTACTGGGATCTGGATTTAAGACAGCAGTAATTAAGCGCTAATGAAATATCTGTGCTACACCTGAACAGAGCAGCGGCGGGATATCTGCAGCATCTGACCCTCGTTCCCCGATGAACAGATTTAAGTGACACTAAACAAACTGACTCACAGAAAAGAGCATCGCTACACATCGCTAGAGTGATCTAAGATTGAGCTTTGCTTTTGTAAATCCGGTGGTTTAGATTAGTTTAGTTTATTTGTGTACAGGGGCAATGCACATTAATAAACATGGCTGTAAATGTGCCATTTTGTTACATTTTTGGTCTGTAGCTCAAAATTAGGCTGTGCACATTCTGACTCATTTTACCAGCAACGGTCACAAATACAATCAGAAACAACAGAGGAGTGTGTGTATTGATCATCTAGGAAGACAATGAGATGATTGTGTGTGTGTGAAAGATTATTCACACAGCAATACCTCGCACACACACCTGCTGTTACACACGACCTGCCAACATGAGTGTGTGTGTGTGAGAGTGTGTGTGTGTGTGTGTGTGTGTGTGTGTGTGTGTGTGTGTGTGTGTGTGTGTGTGTGTGTGTGTGTGTGTGTGTGTGTGTGAGTGTGTGTGTGTGTGTGTGTGTGTGAGTGTGAGTGTGTGAGAGTGTGTCTGTGTCTCTGTGTGTGTGTGTGCGTGCGTGCGTGTGTGTGTGTCTGTGTGTTCCTGTGTGTGTGTGTGTGCGTGCGCGCGCGCGTGCGTGCGTGCGTGCATGTGTGTGTGTGTTTGTGTGTGAGTGTGTGTGTGTGAGTGTGTGTGTTTGTGTGTCCATGCGTGCGTGCGTGTATGTGCGAGTGTGTGTCTGTGAGTGTGTTTCAAGTACTCTACAGAAGAATTCAAGGTCAAAGCTGAACTAGATAATAATGGAAGCCTGAGCTTCAGACATCAACAGCAGTGTCCATCACTCAGGGTCAGCCCGAGCACAAACTCACCTTCATTGACCCAGTGTGTGTGTTTGATGTGTAGAGAGAGACACCAGCTGTCGGTCACACACTCACCGGTGGTCTTTCTCTATGAATACTAACACACATCAAACACACGAATGCCCACCGCCATCCTGCACTGCAAAATATCATCAAATATCTCTTCCTGACCGGCATCTCTCTTCTAGACTTTCTCTGAGTGAAACTTTGATCAAACTGAGACCAGAAGTTCAACTTCACTGAAAGACTAAGTTAATAGGGGTGTAACGATTCATCGATATGGATCGATATATCGATACAATGTATGATGAAACGATGCATCGATGCCACGCGTAAAATATCAATATCTGTAGTATAAAAACGCACCTTTACTTTGACACTGTCCAGATTTTCACATAATGTCCGTCTATGCATTACCACCAACGCGTGCATTCTCGTTCAATCTCACGTATCAGGACTCGATATAAGCACTGCCTGAAGGAACAAGGCGAGTGTAAAAGACGCTCGAGATAGTTGGAGTAACAGTCGAGCACTGTGTGAGAAGTTTTCTGCGCACACATATGAAGAGCACACACACACATCTGAAGAGCGCGCACACACACATCTGAAGCGCGCGCACACACACACATATGAAGAGCGCGCACACAGACAACTCTGCGTGAATACTGAGTTCTCCTCAGCTTTTTTTGTGCATGGATGAATAAATACAGACAAAACTACATCAAAATGCATGTTTTGGCAAATATCCTTTTAAACAGTCGGTTAAGCGTAGCTTAACTAAATAACCTTTGTAAAATCAAAAAGTATTAATTTACAGCCTATTTATTTTATACAGTGAAGACTATGCAGTTATTTTATATTTGATTATTACATTTCTGTAGCATATCTGAAAATGTATTTTAGACTGAGATGAAAAACCTGAAAAGCTCTGTTTATTGAACTCGTTTTGTATTTACTTTCTGCTATTGCTTGTAATTTGGTTATCTGTAGAAAATATTTTTAACACTGAGCCCATAGTATCATTTTTAGATTTATGTTATATATTTTTGGTTGCATTTGTGAGTTAATAAAAAAGTTAATAAAAAAGATATTAAAATGGGTTTATAATATCATAATATCGATATATCGATCGATATACTCCTGTATCAAATCGAATCGTATCATATCATTTTTTTTATGAATCGCCAAATATCGTATCGCTGGGTATGAGAATCGATATCGAATCGAATTGTGACGAACCATACGATTTACACCCCTATAAGTTAATGTCATAAATCAGTAAATGTCTTCATTGTATATTTGAATTAGCTCAGAAATCTCCGCCTTCAGAGTCACCTGACCTCCGAAGCCCCGCCCACTATGACGCAGAAGCTCCGCCCACTTCAATTATCTCATTTTACACTGAACACGGCTGAAAATTCAGCTTTGCATCCCTGGGATTAATTACATGTTAAATCACATTCACAGAGAAAACAGTTATTTTAAATTGTAATAATATTTCACAGTTTTTACAGTATTTTTGATCAAATAAATGTAACCTTGGTGAACATAAGCGAGGTATTTCCTGCTGTCCTTGCTGTGAGTTCACAAGCTCCGCCTACTTTCCCTCTCCATTAATGAGCTCGTTCATCTCGTTTCTTTTCTTTTGTCTCTGATATCTGGTCCTCTCTTCATCAAGCCGATCTTCCGCTCACGTTCAACCCTTCTTCAGTCTCCTCTCATGCGACCGCAGACTGACAGATTTAATATGCGCTGAGGTGCATTTGTCACTGATAATATTATTATAAACAGGTAACGCATAAACACATGTGAATGCGCTCTGACAGGGACAAATAAACGCTCTCTCTCAAACGTCCTCTGGATAACGCTGATTAAATCACACATGTGAGACTGTGAGGACTCAAGCCATCAGACGACTCGTCCCGTTTGTGTTCTGTTAATTAGCTCTTTGATATTCATGGGATCATTCAGCAGGAAGTGAACATTCCATCATTCCAAAAACAGCTTCCTGCGGAATCTTCCTGCTGCTGTTTTCCACGCAGCAACCGTTCAGAACTCCATCTATCAAACTCGAACCAGAACAACACCACGACCAACGCTGAGTTACAATCAATGCCTTCTGAGCCTGAGTCCTGCTGAGGAAAAGACTTCACCGGATGGAGACACGGTCACGTGTCACGTGTGTATTGTGTTGTGCATGCCACACTCAAAATACCCCCCTCTGTCCAAGATGTGTTTGTTTGTTGCACATTGAAAATCTTCCCCTTTATTTATTCATTTATTTACTTACTTTTACTTAATTACTTACTTATACTTACTTTTACTTACTCACACTCACACACTTATATTGGATTTAATTTATTTATTCATTTATTTATTTATTGTTTCGTTTTTGTTGTTATACAGTGTCAGTTACTTAGTTAGTTAGTTAGTTAGTTAGTTAGTTAGTTAGTTAGTTAATTGATCTTTGGTCTCTCTTACACACACAATGACAGAACAATTCACTTTTCAATACAATTCTCAAACACATCAAATAAATAATTAATACAAGCATCCAATAACAATATATTTACCATAGTTTTACAATCACAATGTTTATTTACTTGTTTATTTACAAATGTATTTATTTATTTACAGAATTGTATGTTTTTATTTTATTTTTTATTCCTTTTTAGTTTTGTTCATTTTTAGGCTACAATTCCATTTCAAATGTAACATGAAATTGAATCTCTTTTTTTATTTTAATCTTTTTCTCAGCAGAGCTTCATTTATTTGACAAAAAATACAGTAAAAACAACAACATTATTATTGCAATTAAAAAAGCTGTTTTCTCTGTGAATATATGTTAAAATATAATTTATTTCTGTGATCAAAGCTGTAATTTCAGCATCATTACTCCAGTCTTCAGTGTCACATGATCTTCAGAAATCATAATAATATACTGATTTATGATCAAGACACATTTCTGATGATTATCAATTTTGAAAACAGTCGTGCTGCACAATATTTTAGTGGAAACATTTTAAATGTCTTTCCTGTCACTTATGATCAATTTAATGTGTATTTGCTGAATAAAAGTATTTATTTATTTTAAAAAAACGTTACTGACGCTGAAGATTTGAACAGAAGTGAGGAATCTGCAGGAAGCGAGAAACAGTCACCGTTTCCTCTGCAGCAATTAAACTCAATGCGGTGAACAGTGACACTAGCGTGGCGCTCATTTATCAGTAAAGACGAACACTGGCGTAAGGAAAAGCCAACAGAGTAAACAGCACAGGTATTCCTGCAGGCAGACGCAGCGCTCTCTAAACTAAAGATACAGAAGAGCCCATCTATCACGGACAAACGCTATCATTAGCTATCTGGCAACTTACTCATTTTGACAAAGTGCAGCGCTTACATACTTTATCACAGAGCTCACAGTAACCAAAGTCATCATGCAAACTTCCACACACACACGACAGATAGGGACGGATGAGTTCAAATGAAGGAGAGACTTTAAACTGCAGGAGGAAGAAGAATAAAGCAGTTCCCTGAGCTGCAGGAGGAACATGTTGTGTGTGTTTGTGTTGAAGTGCTCTCGTCAGATCACAGACAGACGTGTTGATGTGAAACGCATACGTACTGTACGGGACGCACTCGTACTGCACTTCCAGGTATTTGTATGTCCCGGGACAGGGGTCGGGAAACGCGTCCGGTCCGGCCACGACAGCGCACTGCGTCCGGTTATTACACCTGAAAACACACACATGCACACACACAGACGCACACACACAGATGCACACACACAGACGCACACACACAGATGCACACACACAGACGCACACACACAGACACACACACACACAGACGCACACACACAGACGCACACACACACACACACACACACACACACACACACACATACACACACACACACACACACACACACACAGATGCACACACACAGACGCACACACACAGACACACGTACACACACACACACACACACACACACACACACAGAGGGGAGAAAGATCATTAGCAGTGTGTTACTCAGGGTTTGGAGTTTGTTGGCATGTCTAACATTTAGCAGTACACTGTTTGAGCTTAAAACATGCATTGTTTTTTATGATTGTTGGACAATAAACCTGAACCACATGTGCAATAGCCAGAGTGTCATTAGACTTAAGAATGCTTTCTTTACGTTTAGGCCAGTAAATAAGTATCCAGAAACATGCACAGCATCCATCAACCTCCAGAATACCGTAGTATCAGCAAGTGATGTGACCAAATCCTCAACAAGCAGATTTACAGGAACACCAGTATTATCTTTCAGAATCTACACGTAAGAAAAGCCTGTAAAAAAACATTTTAATGTGATTTTAATAACAGGTGTTTTATTCATATGTTGAATTATGCATTGGATTTTAGGATTGTAGGAGGTACAAGTACAAGTTTTTACAATGTTAAAATGAAGAGCTCTTTTCCAAAACGCTATAAATCCATTTTAATAGTTTTCATGAAAATGACATTTTTTTACCTAGATCCATACATTTTGTTAATATTCAGTTTATCATGTTAAAATGGTCTGTTGGCTCAGTCTGAACATGTTAAACAATGATTGTTAACCCCCCCCGGGTCCGCACCATCACACCGAGCGGGTCTCGAACCCGGGTTTCCGGCGCGGGAGGCGGGCGCTCTAACAAGGAACGCCAAAGGCTACAGCTTTTAGCATCAGTCGCTAGAGCGCCTCTTTGTGAGGTCAGGAGAGTGAGGTACATTTTAAACAAGGAAATATAGCGATTTGGCATGAAACATTGATGGAGCAGTGAATAGGTTCAGTACACAGCAAAATGGCATGAGGAACTAAATTTGGCGTTTATCGCGTTTTGGAAAAGAGCTCTTCAATTGTAGTTAAAACTAAAGTATGGCATTTAAATGTCATTATCACGACAAATGTAGTGTTTTAATCATACGTTAAATGGCATCAGGTTCAAATCCGTCTCATTTACTTCTTAATAAACATCTCCGTTTTATTGTGATTCGTTATTGCACTCTAGTCATAATTTGTCATCAAAATGTACTTTATAATTCAATGCACTTAACATGTATGTCTTTTTTGAAGCCGGTAACGTTTGGACCCCATTGGCTTTCATTGGATAGACAAAAAATAATAATAATAATAATAATAATAATAATAATGCTGAAATATTAATCAAATATCAAATTTTGTGCTCCATAAAATAATGTATAATTGGAACAACATACGAGTGACTAGTAAAGTGTGCTTAATTCTATTGAATTGAACTACACGTCTTAAAATAATGTTTTAATAGACTATAGATAACATATTCTATTAACATATTATAGATATTACTATAACATATAATATTAATGAAAAGTACAGTAAAAAGAAACACTTTCATGATTGTTTCTAAACACACTTTTAAAAAGTGACCTTTGTAATAATGTCAAATTAAAAGTTTGACTATAAAGTGCATGAAATCGTTATGTTTTAATAAGCCTGTATTAACGTAGTGCACTTATTTTGTTGTGTTGACTAACACACTAAAGCACATTTAAATCCTCGGTTATCATTTTAACTGTAGTGTGTTATTCGATATCACGTTTAAAGTGAACATATTTTAAATGTACTAAATTACAACTTCATATGTTTAAACACAAGACATAAAAGTTTCAAAGACAATAGAAGTAATTACGAAATTACATATAAAGATGTGAGATGTAAGTCCTACTTAAGCGGGTCAAAACACTCTAAAGTTCAACTAATTGTATTTAATATATATTTGTGACCCTGGAGCAATATATAGCCAACATTACATTGTATGGGTCAAAATTGTATTTTTTTTTATTTTATGCCAAAAATCATTAGGATATTAAGTAAAGATCATGTTCCATGAAGATATTTTGTAAATTTCCTAGGGAAAATATATAAACAAATATTTTTGATTATTAATATGCATTGCTAAGAACTTAATTTGGACAACTTTAAAGATTATTTTCTCAATATTTAGATTTTTTTGCTTCCTCAGATTCCAGATTTTCAAATATTGTAATATTATAAACCATACATCAATGAAAGCTTATTTATTCAGCTTTCAGATGATGTATACATCTCAATTTTGAACAAATGACACTTAAGACTGGTTTTGTTGTCCAGGGTCACACATTTAAACTGTAATACGTTTTCATATAACCGAGTGTCTGAAATCATTGTGTTCAGTATTATTTCCGTAGTTATCATCTGGAGTTGTTTGAAACTGATTCCACTCTGTATTATAACATGTTTTTTGTCACAGCTACACAAATATACTGCAGTATGAAGTCAGGATCTGCAGCACGTGACACTTTGGTCACATGTTTTTACCGTCATATCACTCAAGCGAGACATAAATTATCAATCATGATCCGCATCACATTATTTCTGCTGAATGTTCAGTTTCTGGGGGAAATACGCCACATTGAGTTTTAAAGAGTCATGGTGATCATTTAAAGATGAAATCTTCCATGAGGCTCAATGTCAGAGTAATGTCAGCGTATCAGCGTGTGATGAACGCCCAGCACCTGAGACACTCGCGGCTGATTGAACCGTTAGCATCTGGCTAATGAAGGGGAACAAATACTTTCTGAGTGCTGGTGTGTGTGTGTGTGTGTGTGTGTGTGTGTGTGTGTGTGTGTGTGTGTGTGTGTGTGTGTGTGTGTGTGTGTGTGTGTGTGTGTGTGTGTGTGTGTGTGTGTGTGTGTGTGTGTGTGCGTGCGTGTGTGTGTGTGTGTGTGTGCGTGTGTGTGTGTGTGTGTGTGTGTGTGTGTGTGTGTGTGTGTGTGTGTGTGTGTGTGTGTGTGTGCGTGTGTGTGTGTGTCTGTGTGTGTGTGTGTGTGTGTGTGTGTGTGTGTGTGTGTGTGTGTGTGTGTGTGTGTGTGTGTGTGTGTCTGTGTGTGTGTCTGTGTGTGTGTGTGTGTGTGTGTGTGTGCGTGTGTGTGTGCGTGTGTGTGTGTGTGTGTGTGTGTGTGTGTGTGTGTGTGTGTGTGTGTGTGTGTGTGTGTGTGTGTGTGTGTGTGTGTGTGTGTGTGTGTGTGTGTGTGCGTGTGTGTGTGTGTGTGTGTGTGTGCGTGTGTGTGTGTGTGTGTGTGTGTGTGTGTGTGTGTGTGTGTGTGTGTGTGTGTGTGTGTGTGTGTGTCTGTGTGTGTGTGTGTGTGTGTGTGTGTGTGTGTGTGTGTGTGTGTGTGTGTGTGTGTGTGTGTGTGTGTGTGTGTGTGTGTGTGTGTGTGTCTGTGTGTGTGTGTGTCTGTGTCTCTGTGTCTCTGTGTGTCTGTGTCTCTGTGTGTGTGTGTGAAACTGTGACTAATATTTAAAAGAACCCATGTGCAAAATCAGCCTGAACATAATTATGGCCATGTCATTATCCACACACACCTTTACTCTGATTCTTAAAGCTGATCATAATCAACCCTGAGCAGAACCTGACAAGAACACGTTCTGCTACGTTACATTCAAAATTAGCCAAAAAGGTGTCAATAACTATCTAACATCACATATATGTCAAAAGACAGCATATAGAATAATTATGATTAAATCAAACCAAAACCTCACAAGGAGACTTTCTGCCATTTTAAATTTAAAATGTATAAAAATACACATTATATGTGTATATATCATTATATAATTAACAAAATATTATTCAAAAAGTAAAAATGTAAATAATGATTTAACGCGTGATTGCGCACGCACGCAAGCGCACACACACACACACACACACACACACACACACACACACACACAGTTTATAGTATAATTTTGATTGTAAGATTGTAAGAAACTATCTTACAAGAAACCATTCTTCTGTTTTAGATTAATAAAATAAACTTATGAAAATATGGAAAAATGTCATAATGTAAATATTATGTAACATCAAATACATGAAAAAGTATATATAATTAATTACCAAGCCATAACTTACAAGAAAAAAATTATAAACATTAGAAATATAAATATTATATAATTAACATAAAAGTATTTACCCAAAAAAGTACATATCACAAATTATACATATATTATTTTTAATTCGCTTTGGATAAAAGCGTCTGCTAAATGACTAAATGTATATGTAAATATATATATAAAAAAATTTGTTACCCTATATAATTATGATTAAACCATACCATAATCTTACAAGATTAATTTTACAAGAAAAATATTAAATTTTTTTAATAATAAACATTATTACACAAGTAAAATAATATGCAAAAATCACAAATATTTAAATAATGATGTAATATATAATATAATATACACACATTAAAAAGTATATAGTATAATTTTAAATAAACATAACCTCAAAAAAACTGTCTGCCATTTTATATTTAAAATCTGGAATATTAAACATTATATATCTACATATATTTCTATAACTAATGTAAGATATGCAAAAAAAGAAAGAAAAATAGAATAAATAAATAAATAAATGTGTAACATCACACATAAATGGAGTATGTAAAACTGGAATACGTATACTTTATAATCTTATAGTCAAGCAATTGCTAAATGTTCTGTTGTCATGACAACGGATTAAACTGGTATAAAAACCTACTCACTCCACCCCATAATAACCAGTGCGATCACAAGGTCCAGCCAGTGACGATGCAGGACCGTCCCATGAGAAAACACACACATCCCAGCGCTTGTCTCAGCACGGGTGAACTATTCCTCAGAGTTTATCTGAGACAGACAGAGACATCCCTCTGTCCGACACAAGCGAACACTACCTGTGCACGCGGGTCAGGTGAGGATTTGTTTCAGATTAGAGGAAATTATGCAACAATGAGGATTTCAAGAGGACAAGTGCGTTTGACTGCGTCGATGGGGTATTTCCAAATGATGCTCCGAAACTCAAACATCTTCGGGACAAAAGCGTGCGGCGCAAGGAAATGAGAAGGACAGAAATCAATGGCAGAACGCTGTGATATTGATTAAAGCCGCAGTCATGTGTCGGCAAACATCCTAATTATCAAACCACCATCAACTCGTTAGCTCCAGCGAACCCCTTTCTGCTCCTGAACACAGCACTGCTTCTCAAAAGACACCAGTCAATAAATCAGCATGTTCTGCTTTAGCTTCGTCTGATGATGTCTTCAGCCTTCGACTGAATCACTCAGGTTTACCTGCACAGGTGAGAGTAAAAGTGTCTTCGATTCCATGCAATAAAAACGAGGACTTTTAGGACTTTTAGGACTTCTGTTATCAATTTAATGAGGAATGCAAGTATTATAGTTTAAATAGAAACTATATGAATGATAATATGAATAGCATTGATTAAATGATGCAGTGTTGTTACTGTAGATTGAAACAATTACAAATTATTTTTGCAAACTGTCATAAAGCTGAAATAAAGTAAAATAATATATATATATATATATATATATATATTTGAAGAAGGACTTAAATTGGAAATGTTTTGGCAACTAACTGAAATAAAAAATACAAGTAAAATATATAACACAAATTAATAAACAATAATCACTGGAACCAAAACTGAAATAGAAATACACTAAAATGAATGAATGAATCAATCAAATCAATAATAATAATAATATGATTTTTTTATTGTTTTTATTTATTTTAATGAAATTCTTATTTTGATGAATTGTTATAAAATATGTTTATTTATTTATTTCGGTAGAGGACATTGGTTCATTGTCTTAATCATATTTTTGATTTGAGGAAAAGTCAATCCAAATAAATAAATACATATTGGGATTATTAGTTTTTTATTTGTCAATTCTTTATAACAATGACATTGTTATAAATTGCTATAAATGTTTAATTCAATTAAATGTTTAAGTTCATTGTTATAAAATCTTTATTTTTTTTTCTTGATTTGTTTGTTTCTTTATTAATTTGGTTTATGTATTACAGCAAAGGTCATTGGGTCATAGGGTCAACCGACCAACCGAACCGACCGACCGACCAACCAAACCAATCAAATTAACCGACCGACCGACCAACCAATTAACTAACCAATCAACCCATCAGCCCACCGACCAATCAACCAACCGACTGACGAATCAACCAATAAACCAATCAACAGACCGACCAATCAACCCATCGAACCGATCGATCGACCAACCAATCAACAGAATGACCAATCGACCGACCGACCAATCAACAAATCAACAGACCGACCAATCAACCCATTGACCGAACGACCAATCAACCAATCGACCGACTGACCAATCAACCGACCGACCAATCAACCAATCGACCGACTAATGAACTAACCAATCAAACAATCAACCAATCGACTGACCGACCGACCAACCAATCAACCAATAAATCAACCGACCAATCAACCCATCGACTGACCGACCGACCAATCAACCGACCAATCAACCCATCGACCGACCGACCAATCAATCAACCGACCGACCGACCAATCAACCCAACGACCGACCGACCAATCAACCAATCGACCGACCAACCAATCAACCAATCGACCGACCAACCAACCAACCGACCGACCAATCAACCCATCGACCGACCAATCAACCAACAGACCGACCAATCAACCCATCGACCGATCGATCGACCGACCAATCAACCAATCAACAAATCAACAGACTGACCAATCAACCCATTGACCGAACGACCAATCAACCAATCGACCGACTGACCAATCAACTGACCGACTGACCAATCAACCGACCGACCAATCAACCAATCGACCGACCAATGAACTAACCAATCAAACAATCAACCAATCGACTGACCGACCGACCAACCAATCAACCAATAAATCAACCGACCAATCAACCCATCGACCGACCGACCGACCAATCAACAGACCGACCAATCAACCCATCAACCAATTGACCGACCGACCAAATCTAACCAACCAACCAACCGACCGACCAATCAACCCATCGAACCAATCAACCGACCGACCAATCAACCAATCGACCGACCGACCAATCAACCCATCGACCGACCAATCAACAAATTGACCGACCGACCGACCAATCAACAGACCGACCAATCAACCCATCAACCAATTGACCGACCGACCAAATCTAACCAACCAACCAACCGACCGACCAATCAACCCATCGACCGACCAACCGACCAATCAACCAATCAACCAATCGACCGACCGACCAACCAATCAACCCATCGACCGACCAATCAACAAATTGACCGACCGACCAATCAACCAACCAATCAACCAGACCGAGCCAATCGACTCAACCAATCGACCGACCAACCAATCGACCGACCAACCAATCAACCAATCGACCGACCGACCGACCAATCAATCGACCGACAATCAACCCGACCGACCAATCAAGCAACCAATCAATCAACCAATCGACCGACCAATCAACCAATCGACCGACCAACCAATCAACCAATCGACCGATGACCGAGTTTGTCATTGTTGACTCAACCAATCTTGACTCTCGCTTCTCAACCAATCGATCAATTGATTGTTGTCAACCAATGAATTCAATCCCCTAACAGGCTTTGTATAAAGTACAGTTGCATTGCTTCTACATGCTCTCAGTTCATCAATTAATTTTGATTGTCTGAATTGATTAAATAAAAGTGTTTTTATTTGCACATAGTCTTGTTAGTTTTTATTTTTCTCGGCAGGCACACACAAACAAGCCGCTCAAAAGCATGCTGCTATCGCCGGTCCGTCAGCCGCTGACATTTAAATAAGGGCTAGTTAGTGTTTCCATCTGCCAGACACTGCTCACTTGATGTTTAGGAAAATATGAGTGCTGATATGTCAACCGCCGGGATTTGTTGACGTTAAGAGCCGTTTGTTCACGTTGGAGTGGAAATCCATCGCTTGTAATTTTTCAATTTGGCAGAGGACAGACACATTACAAGACGACTTTACAAATGTGTGTGTGTGTGTGTGTGTGTGTGTGTGTGTGTGTGTGTGTGTGTGTGCGCTTGCGTGCGTGCGTGCGTGCGTGCGTGCATGTGTGTATGTGTGTATGTGAGGGTATGTGTGTGTGTGTGTGTGTACGTGTGTGTGTGTGTGTGTGTGTGAAAGAAGAATAAATAAAACAGAAACAAATTACGTAGATAGTAATGTATATAAGATAAACAAATCAATATTTTTGCCTCTACCTTATCTCCAAAACCTCTAAATAGTCACATAAATAACTCTAAACCTACATGATAAACCGTATCCCAACACAATATCTCAAACCCATAACCCTACAAAAGAACATTTAAATCTCTATCCTACACAATACACCTTAAAACTGTGCGTGCATGTGCGCGTATTTATTTGCATTCGTTATATTTCCCTGCTGAGTGACAGAACAACGTCTCCTGCCTTCCAACCGTCAGACTGCCAAACACCTCCAAACCACAGCTAAACACACACAAACACACACACACAAGTCTGCATATGCATATATGTGCACTTCAGTGCCCAATGCATCTCTGGCTGCGGCAGACTAGACTCATGCTGCGATGTGCTCCAAAAATAATAAAGCGGCCTCTGTTGAGCAAACACACACCTACACACACACACACACACACAAATACACATACAGTACATAAAATGAAAACATATTACAAGACCATTTCCCTTAAAATGATAGTAATCCCCCAAAACACACATCAAAAATTTGCACAGCATTACAGCATTTTGTGTCACATTCATTCTCAGATATCATTTCCACAAGTCCAAACGGTTCGAGATTCACCAGCCTCGCTTTATTAGCAGACACACAGTGTAGAGAGGCAGCATGTGTGTGTGTGTGTGTGTGTGTGTGTGTGTGTGTGTGTGTGTGTGTGTGTGTGTGTGTTTTCTCTCCGGGTGCTTGGCAAAATGAACCTTGTGGGCTTCAGGGGTCCCTTAATTCATTCTGCGGTGGCGCAGGTCCAGTCCTGAGGGTCTGGATGATAAACATGTGCATTTATTGGTGTTGTCTGTGAGAGACACACACAGATGGACAAATATACAACAATAACACTCACCGGCCGTCGCTTTACAGTGCACAGATTACACACACTGAAATATTCAGAGCTGGGCGACATTGACCATTATAGAAATATCTCTATATTTATAAAAAAAAAGTGCTGAATGTTCAGTTGTGCAATATAACTAAATGCTACTTTTAGTTGTATCTAGCATTTTTATATGTTTCATAAAGACGAGTAATTTAAGGTAAATGTCAGCAGGGCTAAAAAACCATTCAACTTAAACATTCCAAAAATTGTAATCGACATTACTAATAACATTATTTCAGTATTTCGTGACCTAAAAATATTTTCCATTGATTTCTCAT
>CM049867.1:3748899-3751399 GCA_027474115.1 Schizopygopsis malacanthus
TGTGTGTGTATGTGTGTGTGTGTATTAGTAATATAATGTAATAAATGAATGTATATTTTATATAATTTATCTATACTATATGTATGTACATATATATATATATATATATATATAGAACAAAGTGTTTGGTTTGTATTCTATTAAAATTATTGCAAAGCATTAATTAATTTGAAAATGCATTAATAAACATGTATGTCCATATTGATGTAAAGCTTGCATGAAATGCATTAAAGTCTTGTGAAAAGTTGATGCACATGCATACTACAGTCTGAAACATGTACAGCTACCTGTTTTAGCACATGCTGTGGCGCATTCATCAAGTAATAAGCTAGTGTTTCCTTGGGCTCTTCAGTGCTGGTGTAAGAGCATCCCATCAGCTCCTGCGACTCGCTGAAGTTCAGCAGGTTTAGCAGCAGGAACGAGTGCAGAGTCTGCCAGACGACGGCAATGAATTACAGCCACCAGGGACCCGTTTAGCAGACGTACAGTACCTGACAGCATCACTTAAAATTTAGAGCGCGAGCGAGATGGCCGAGGAATAAACCCCCATCAAATTCAATTACGCTGAAGCAATTTCCCCACTGCCACTAAAACGTATATTTTCAAGCGCAGTGCAATGAGACCAAACCTCGATGTTTGTGCTGCGCAGATATTACTGTGACGGCGAGGTAAAACATCTCTGGAGGACTGCGAACAATTCCCACCCAAAACACACAGGCCACGCTGCTCCCTTAAATTCAGAAAGCTCTCCGTGTCTGATCACAGTTATTTAGAGGTCTTATAGCAATTATTATGGCAAGATGTGCGGTAAGATTGATTAGGAGCTGTATTTTAACAATATTTGTATATTCAATTATCAGCTATTTTTTTTGCTAAGCCCCGCCCATTTCAGAACTCGGCCAATCATCATTTAGAGAATTAAGTCTTTTTTTTTTTTTTTTTTTTTTGGGGGGGGGATGGGTCACAAAGAGCAAATGTGTAACTTTTCTTAGCAAAAAGGAGTAATAGACAAAAATGCAATTATAATTAAGCTACATTTTAAATTATTAAATTAAATTAAATTAAATTAAATTAAATTAAATTAAATTAAATTAAAATAAATTAAATTAAATTAAATTAAATTAAATTAAAATCAAATCAAATCAAACCCAATCCAATTCAATTCAATTCAATTTATTTCAGTCAAATTCAATTCAATTCAATTTAATTCAGTCCAATTCAATTCAATTCAATTCAAATTCAATTCAAATACAATACAATACAATACAATTCAAATACAATACAATACAATACAATACAATACAATACAATTCAATTCAATTCAATTCTAATTTAATTTAATTTAATTTAATTTAATTATTACAAACCTAATCCTTGATTGCATCCATCATATTCCAAATAAAGAGATCATGTTTTTGTATTATGAATTATTAATTGCATGAATATATCTATCTATATATCATATAAAGCAGTGCTTTTATTTAGAACTGATCAAAAGTGTTTTGTTGGATCACAAAGAGGAAATTGGTAACTTAAAAAATATTAAAATGATCCAAGAGTGACAAGTAATCATATAAATAAATAAACTTCAGTTTACACATCTGTTGATATTATATAATATTTTATGATGCTGTACAGCAACATTAATCTCTCCTGACGGCTGTATTAATTGTTTTGACAGAACTGAAATGTATTCATAATTGTTCCTCGTGAAATTCATCCGTAGTGTAAATGTGTTGAATTGCTTTAAATTACATTTTAGTATTAGCATTGTATGTTTTTCTTCTCATTTAGCATCCTGTGAGGTGTGGCCTATTCATATTCATATTATACTTCTTAACATGCTTTAATTATACTGTACATAAAAATAAGAACTTTTTATATTAAAACCTCACAAATGCAGTGAATATTAGTTTTTTAAGTATGTCCCAGTGTGTGTGTGTGTGTGTGTCTGTGTGTGTGTGTGTGTGTGTGAGAGTGTGTGTGTGTGAGAGAGAGAGAGAGAGAGAGAGAGTCTGTGTGTATGTGTGTGTGTGTGTGTGTGTGTGTGTGTGTGTGTGTGTGTGTGTGTGTGTGTGTGTGTGTGTGTGTGTGTGTGAGAGTGTGTGTGTGTGTGAGAGAGAGAGAGAGAGAGAGAGAGAGAGAGTCTCTGTGTGTGTGTGTGTGTAGTGTGTGAGTGAGTGAGTGAGTGAGTGAGTGAGTGAGTGAGTGAGTGAGTGAGTGAGTGAGTGAGTGAGTGAGTGAGTGAGTGAGTGAGTGAGTGAGTGTGTGTGTGTGTGTGTGTGTGTGTGTGTGTGTGTGTGTGTGTGTGTGTGTGTGTGTGTGTGTGTGTGTGTGTGTGAGTGAGTGAGTGAGTGTGTGTGTGTGTGTGTGTGTGTGTGTGTGTGTGTGTGTGTGTGTGTGTGTGTGTGTGTGTGTGTGTGTGAGTGAGTGAGTGTTAGCTCTACAGTAAAGCATTAGTATCAGCCACACACTCCTTCATTTCCCTCCAGCACCCGCG
>CM049867.1:3756399-3763899 GCA_027474115.1 Schizopygopsis malacanthus
CTAAATTGCAACTTTATAAATGTGCAAAAATTACAAATATGTTTAAAAACAAGTTTTAATATAAATGCAGTTTTGTTTGTCCGTACACCTCAAATAACATGAAGTTACAGGGAAAGATGTATAAGAACTTGAGCATGTTAAAAAACACTAAAGTTCAGCTAATTGCGTTTAATATAAACTATAATATATTTTCATTTAATTGCGATTTAAATGCAATTACTGTAAGAACAAGTTGCATTCAGTTCACACTTAAGTAAATTCTGTCAGTACTCCTTTAATACATATTCAAAGGCTTTTTCAGGAGGGACAGCGAGGCAGGGATGTGAATCTGAAAGACAGATGGCTTCAGACAATGAGCGCTCCTTCTGCATAAGCCTAATAATGCAGGTGTAAACATGTCTGCCAATCTGTCTTTGAGTCAAATCGTCTTTCTGGCCTCCATATTTATTTACTAAATTTATTTACTAAAAGGCGGTCACAGTGCCTCTGACGCCTTTTATTCAGAGAGCTCTTTGATTGAATTAGACTCATGAATACGAATGGAGGCGTCAAAGCGTCCAGCAGCGAGCTATTGACAGCCGTGGAGCACGAGGAACCCGTTCAAAGAGCACAGCACACTCCCGCGCACGCATCTCGCTCAAAGACATCAGAGACGGGTCGTAGTGGACACAGGCGTCACACATCGTCGTATCACAACGGCTCACAGCTTGACCAGCAGCCTGAGGAAGAGAGCGGCCATCATCAGCAAACTTAACGGCTTTCCGACAAAACCACAAAGAATAAGACCAGCGGCATCCTTCAAGATGCTTGGAAAGAGCGATTTGGAGCGTGAACAAGTTTATGTGATGACTAAACTGCCCGGTTAGAGTGAAATATCAGACACCGCACAGGGATGATTGCTCATCAGAACATGCATTGAAGGTTATGCAGATGAATGAAAATAGCAAATAAGAATGGTGTAATCTTCGCATGAGCTGTAATATCATGATTATAATGTCTTAATAAAGCCACCATGCACCATGTGAAGGTTTTGTCAAAAGATTTTCAAGCTACATCTAATTAAAACGGCACTGCATCAACCATCTACAACACTAGAGGGAGACCGAGTGTTAATCGTCCCCGATAATCGATAGCAAAAACCCACACCGATAGTTTTCAGCTGTAGAGGTGTTGCTCATTTTTAAGTTGTTCATTTTATCATTTACGAATACATTTTTTATATTTTAAACTTGCATCTGTTATCATTAGTTAATACATTATGAACTAATGTACGATGTATTAATATATTTATTTATATTTTAAAGTACAGTACTCTTTGTAATACATGATAGCACTCATTAGACTTGGAGTGCTATGTTTGGTTTCATTCATTTTAAAAACTATCAGTGAATGAATAGGTTATCGGCCAGTGTGCTCCTAGTTATCGGTACAATTAACAATCGATCGACATCTGCACAAGTACAAGATACATGACTGTGAACTTAATGCTTTTAATAAGGGAAGGAATTACAGACCCATGAAGCATTGACAAATACATAATCAATACATTTTAAACTACTGATTTAAGAATTGTAATTTTTTGCAAATTGTATGAAAAAGGGTTTTCAAGCATCAAAACGATACAAATGTAACACAACCTCTTTTTTTTCATACATTAGAACGTGTTCTGCTTATTTTTTCTGAGCAACAAACAATAACTATCATACATTTGACCATGATTTACAGAAACATTTAATTCAGTATAACAATAGTTTGTTTACCAAAAAGCCTTGTCAGATATATTCAGAAACCAGAATCTTTATTAAAATAATCTTTTTAAATCATTTCAAATGTAATACAATTTTGTATGATCACTTACTATTTTATGTATTTTAATAAGAACGGTTTAGAATAAGTAAGCAGTTTCATTTTTAAATAAATACATGTGTCATGCTGAAACAATGCAGGTTAACGTCTTCAACAAAAAAACATTGATTAACAACCTCACAGTTCACAGTGGGTCTGTCTTTAAAGGTTTACAAGTCATGATTGAAAATCAATTCTTCAACCAATCAATTCAAATGAATGGAATTGAATCTTCCAGGCACTCAATACTCTTGAAAACAACTTACTATCTAGACACTACTAAACTCTGGGTATTTGTACTTGATATGGATCATGACAGTAGCATTTCACTAATAAGTCTGCGTGTTCTGCGTGTCTGTGTGTGAATGAATGGTGTGTGTTCACAAACTCAAACACACGTGACACACGTGACACGTGACATGAAAACACAACCTTCATCTCCTGAGCTGCTCTGAGAGTCACTTCAGCAGCTTTATATCATTTCATCTGAGAAAAACTACGTCAAACACACACTGAGCCTGAAAGACCTTCACGACAACATTAATGACAGAAATATAATACTACTTCATGCTAAAATTACGTATCATAGTAATAATAGTAATATATGTTTTAAGAATATCATTCAACTGAGGTATTGTTTTATCCAATAATTTACACCGTTGCATTGTGCAGCATCTTATTTAACAAAAACACTTAATTACTTTTTTTCATTTGATTACATATTAAAATATTATTATTTTACACCATTTTTTATTAGAAATTTGCATTAAATCCTAAAACACAGAATCTAGAACAAATAAAAAGGATAAGATAGAATTAATTGAAAAAGAAAACTAATTTTATCGGGCACTAAATTAAAAGGTACCACTCTGTGAAGTTTAATTGTGAACAAACACGTTTTTTCCATATATTTACATTTGAGTTTAGGGAGCAATTCTCAATATTAACACTTATTAGCATCCACATCGCTAACATATTGGCTGTTTATTAGTACTTCTAAAGCACATTAATGCCTTATTCTGCATGACCATATTCTATAATTCATAATCCAGCCACAGACCTAAACTTCATAACTACCTTATGAACTATTGATAAGCAAAGTGTGACCAATTTTTTATAGTATATTATAAATAGAAAATTGGACCTGAGTTAATATTAACTAACAATGAGGAATAAGGAAAATGTGTCCGTTAACTTTAATTCATTAACTAACATTAACAAGAGAAATAACGAGCATTTGCAAATGCATTAACTAAAGTTAACTAACAAATATTTAACAGACGTATTGTTCACTGTTAATTAGTGCATGAACTAACGAATCTTACTGTAAAGCATATTTTTGAATCAATATATATATTAATCAAATATTGATATGTCATGTATTGTGATTAATTAATCAGTGTGCCATGCAATTAACTTCCCAATAAATTGATAGATACAGAATTTTAATGCAAATACAGACACACACACACACACACAAACACACACACACAATAAGACTGATCAACACACTGTTGATGTATAGCACTACTACAGTAATTAAATGTACAATTATTAGAGTAATTAGTAATTAACTCAAAATAACTAGAGCAAATTAGACTAAAATGAATGAAAGATAGAGATGAAGAGAGAGATCGTTAGTAATGAGGCCTGTAGTTTGAGCACAACTACAGTCACAGTTTAAAGACTGATGAAATATCGCTGTAATTGGAAAACTGAGCTTAGATGTGTGTGTGTGCGTGCATGCGTGTGTGTGCGTGTGTGTGTGTGTGTGTGTGTGTGTGTGTGTGTGTGTGTGTGTGTGAGTGTGTGTGAGTGTGTGTGTGTGTGTGTGTGTGCACGTGCGTGCGTGCGTGTGTGTGTGTGTGTGTGTGTGTGTGTGTGTGTGTGTGTGTGTGTGTGTGTGTGTGTGTGTGTGTGTGCGTGCGTGCGTGCGTGAGTGTGTGTGTGAGTGTGTGTGTGTGTGTGTGTGTGTGTGTGTTGTGGCGTGTGTGCGTGCGTGGTGTGTGCGTGCGTGCGTGTGTGTGTGTGTGTGTGTGAGTGTGTGTGTGTGGTGTGTGTGTGTGCGTGTGTGCGTGTATGTGTGTGTGCACGTGCGTGCTCTGATTCTGTCCATCTGGTTTCAGTATTTCACTCTGCCTCTTGCTGCTCACCTTTTGTTGCATCACATTATTAAAGTCAACGTGAGTTATCATTCACAAACTATTTAGCTTTCATAATGTCACAGTTCCCTCGTGAGATAGTTTGTTCAACCAAAAAGTAGGACGAGACTTGATTTCATTAATCATCGGTGTGTGTTACACTACAGTTCAAAAGTTAAGTTTTTAATTCTCTTCTGCTTACAAAGGTTGCATTCATTTGATTAAATACAGCAAAAACAGTAAAATTGTGAAATATGATTACAATTTTAAATAGCTGTTTTCTATGTGAATATATGTTAAAATGTAATGTATTTCTGTGATCAAAGCTGTATTTTCAACATCATTAATCCAGTCTTCAGTGTCACATGATCAAGAAATCATTATACTATTACTTGTCATGAATCTGGTTGACCACTCACCCAAACGGTGTGCTGCACAATATTTTTTTTGTGGAAACTCCCAGCATGCACTGCACTCACACATTTAATTTTTAAGGACACCTTTGATGAATCAGACAAGCTTCAAAAGAACAGCATTCACTCATTAACCCTTATTGCCTCACCAATGCACCTTATTCACTCACTCACATTTTAAAAGCAGCACACAAACACTCACGCACTGCGAAGTTTATTGTCACTTTGCCCTGGCTACATTTCTGAATTAATGCGTTTTTTGAATAAAAGTATTGTTATTCTGTGTGTGACCCCAAAAAATGACCTTGGACTTCTGAACCTGTGCCTGTGACCTCGACCCCTGCCTGGTATTGTTTACGTCTCTGCTCTGCCTCTGATCTTCCTGTTTTTGCCTGTTGACCATTGCCTGTCTGAGTTCTGCCCCCGCTTAAATAAATATTGTGCAATTGGATCCGCATGCCTCAGACCCCTTCCTTACAGAAGACTTCGCTATTGATCCTATAGATGACACCTTTCAGGTCAAAATGATCATTTCTAGGTATGGATACTAGAAGTATTGTTTGCCCTTAAGGAAACGATCACTTTGAGCACCATAACTTAGCACTGAAAATTTCAAGTCCCCATAATATCAGGATTGAAACATAGTTTTGCTGTTTTCTGTATGAATCACGGTCCTCTACAGGCTAGCGTGCTGCAAAACAACAACACAGTCTGCATTCAGAAGATATAGTGCAAGTCAAAATGATCTCCGCACCACAGTTTCTGTCATTATCAACGGCACTGATGAGCAGAAGAGATACTGTAACACAAATCACAAGCCTCTCAAACCACACATCCTAAGCACTCAACAAATCAAGCCGCTGGGAGTTTAAGACAGTAAAAAGTGTTGACAGAACAACTCAACACTGAATGAAAGAATGAGATCAGTGTGTGTGTGCATATAATGCATAAAAGCATGCTTTCGCTGGCTGACATTAACGAAACATATGTCACACAGAGAAAATCAATTTTGATGAGAAGCCTCTGTATCGGTATAAAGCAGTTTTACTACCTTTGAGAGCATTTATTTACCGCTCTGATCTGTGTTTATACGGGACTGAAAGCACTGTGTGCCACTGAAGAAGAATGACAGCATGTGCTAATTCACACTGAATCATTTTTCACTAGGAAATATGTCCGCTACATTATAGAAATGAAATGCGCTGTGGGAGCTCGCAGAGTCATTAACCTGCGGTAGGTGACAACATGTTTGGAGCTGAATGTTAATTTCAAGACAGATATTTCTTCACAATGAAGTCTGGGCTTTAATGCTTTGATCCAGGAGCTCGCATTTATTTGATTAAAGATAAAGTAAAAACAGTAATACTGTGATTTTTTTACTATTTAAAATAACAGTTTTATATGAAATCATAGAAATTCGCTCCAGAGGCCGTCCCGTATTTCTATGATCAAAATTGAATTCTCTGCATCATTATTCCAGACTTCAGTGTCACATGATCCGGCTCTTCAGAAATCAGTCTAATATGCAAATATTTGGTCCCGCTTAAAGAAATCTCATTAATCTCCGCTGGTGCCCAAATAAAGCTCAAACTATAACCTTCGTCTTATAGCTAAGGTCCCGCCCAGCTCAACATTCGTCTCCGCTGGTCCCGCCCAGCTAATTCTATTCACAAGTCTCCGCTGGTCAGCTGTTTTATTAAAACAGGCCGTGCATTACATCATTGGCCTCTGGCAGTCATAAATTCAAACATGTTTTTAATGATTATTGACAAGGACACTCCACACTAAGTGCACTCCTAATCTACTACTGATCTGGCACAAAAAGACTAGTCAGAGAAAGAAGATTTTACATAAACAAATAAACACATACATATCCAAGAACTATAGTGGAAATCCATTTCCCCCGGACCCGCAAGCATGGATGAGGGCAGGAAGCTGGCATTGCATGAACCTTTAATAATCCTGACAAAAACAACAGGGTTTCTAGCACTCGGTGGAAGAAAAACACAGGATAAAAGCTTTTACATGCACTCGGGTGGGCGCCTGTGTGTGTGCCCTGTGTGTGTCTGTGCCCTGGTGGGCGTGTGTGCTCCGCCCTGGTGGGCGTGTGTCTGCTTCGCCCTGGAGTGTGTGTGTGAGTGTGTGTCTGCTCCGCCCTGGTGGGCGTGTGTCTGTGTGGTGTGTGTGTGTGTGTGTGGTGTGTGTGTGTGGTGGGCGTCTGTGTGTGTGCCCTGGTGTGACCTGCCAGAGTGTGTGACCTGCCAGAGTGTGTCGTGCCAGAGTGTGTCGACCTGTGTGTGTGCCAGAGTGTGTGTGCCAGAGTGTGTCGATGCCAGAGTGCGTCGTGCCAGAGTGTGTCGTGTGTGTGACCTGTGTGTCGACCTGCCAGAGTGTCTCCGTCGTGTCACTCCACGTCTCCGTCGACCTGCGTGCGTCGACCTGCCAGAGTGCGTGCGTGCGTGCGTGACCTGTGTCTCCGTGACCTGTGAGTGTGTGTGTGTGTGTGTGTGTGTGTGTGCGTGCGTGTGTGAGTGAGTGTGTGTGTGTGTGTGCACGTGCGTGCTCTGATTCTGTCCATCTGGTTTCAGTATTTCACTCTGCCTCTTGCTGCTCACCTTTTGTTCCGCCGACCTCCACATCACGTTACCTGCCAAGTCAGCGTGAGTTATCATTCACAAACTATTTAGCTTTCATAATGTCACAGTTCCCTCGTGAGATAGTTTGTTCAACCAAAAAGTAGGACGAGACTTGATTTCATTAATCATCGGTGTGTGTTACACTACAGTTCAAAAGTTAAGTTTTTAATTCTCTTCTGCTTACAAAGGTTGCATTCATTTGATTAAATACAGCAAAAACAGTAAAATTGTGAAATATGATTACAATTTTAAATAGCTGTTTTCTATGTGAATATATGTTAAAATGTAATGTATTTCTGTGATGCGGTGCTGTATTTTCAACATCATTAATCCAGTCTTCAGTGTCACATGATCAAGAAACATTTCTGATTATTATCAATGTTGAAAACGGTTATGCTGCACAATATTTTTTTGTGGAAACCGTGATACATTTAATTTTTAAGGACCCTTTGATGAATAGAAAGT
>CM049867.1:3768899-3776399 GCA_027474115.1 Schizopygopsis malacanthus
TTTTTAAATTAAAAACAAATAAATATTTATAAAATAAATATATTTTTATTTAAAAATATGTATATTTATTTAAAAAAGGGTCTAAAAGCTTTTTTAACTGTCTATTGCCCCTGGACATTATCTGTGTGTTTTGTGAGATGAAGCCGCACCAGCAAGCAGACCGGTGGCTTGCGGCCCGGGAAAAGCAGATCTATTCCCACGAGGGCAGAATTCCTCACAACGAAGAGTAGCGCTTCCGAATTGAGCTATCAGATTACTCGAGCAAGAGCCGTGTGCGTTCAGATCTCGAGGACCTCTGCCAGACACAGAGCACACAACCACAGACAAAGAGAAAATAAGAGGACACAGATGTGGGCAGAAGCAGTCTTATTTGCTCATTTTTACATTTCACTGGACAGTAACGCTGCCCTCGGAATGCGATTTGTTACGTAACCCCTGGAAAATCTGATCTTAAGTGCTTGACAATAAACAGACAAACAGAGAGACAAAAGCAGCACTATAGAGGACACCAGACCTGACATGTGAGTGAATCTGGTCTGAGAAACACGCGTCGCCAGCTGAATTCTACAATTCAATTCAGTTCAGTTCAGTTCATTCAGTTCAGTTCAGTTCAGTTCAGTTCAGTTCAGTTCATTTCAGTTCATTCAGTTCAGTACGGGCATGACACAATTTAGAAATATTGTATGACAAAATGTATAACTGCTAAAGCAATAGCAGAAAATATAGAAAACAATAAAATATATTGCATGACATAATGTAGAAATATTTAATGAAAATGTATTAAGGCATAAACAAAAAATATAGAACCTTAAAATATCGTATTGCATGACAACATTATAAATGTAAAAATGATAAAATATATTGTTTATTTTATGATAATACCCTTATACTAATACCCTTCACCCATTATAATATATTTTAAGTAGATTTTTTGTTGCATTTCACTTTTAAGGTGTTCTTGTATGTGGAATGAAAGTATAATAGATTTGATATGTGCTCTCTCTCTCTTTCTCTATGTGGATTTTCCTCTTGTCTTCTGTCTAATAGGCTTAACGGGTAAGTGGGATGGAAGCGTTAGAGTTTGTTTTGTCTCTGGAGGAGAGCTTTGCCTCCTCTCATCTCTGCACATGTTAATGCGGCTAGAGACACAGAAGAGCAGCTCACGTAACAGGATTCCACTCAACAACTCAACACGCGCTTCACGAAGGCTGGCTTGGCAATTACAATTCCTTGATTTTATCAAGCAATAAGCTTTGTTATTTGTTACCCTTGATAATCACTTGATTTGTTGAATTTATCTCTATACTTTACATAAGACATTCTATTGAAAACTTTGTGATGCATTCACCTAAATCACATACTATACTGAAATTCTACAACATGCTCTAAAACTGTACATAACACATTCTACTGAAACTCTACATGACACATTCTACTGAAACTCTACACGACACATTCTACTGAAACTCTATATGAAACATTCTACTGAAACTCTACATGAAACATTCTACTGAAACTCTACATGACACATTCTTCTGAAACTCTATATGAAACATTCTACTGAAACTCTACATTAAACATTCTTCTGAAACTCTATATGAAACATTCTACTGAAACTCTACATTAAACATTCTACTGCAACTCTACATTAAACTTTTTACTGACGCTCTACATGAAACATTCTACTGAAACTCTACATGACGCATTCTACTGAAAATGTATATGACGCATTCTACTGAAACTCTACATGACACAATCTACTGAAAGTCTACATGACACAATCTACTGAAACTCTACATGACACAATCTACTGAAACTATGTGACACATTCTACTGAAACTTTACATAACATAATCTACCGAAACTCTACATGGCACTTCTATTGAAACTCCATGTGATGGATTCTTCGGAAACTCTACATGACATATTCTACTGACATTCTACATGACATATTCTGCTGAAAATCCACATGATGCATTCTACTGAGACTCTACATTACAAATTCTACTTAAACTCTACAAGACATATTCTACTGGAGCTCTACTGTTCCTGTGGCTCAGTGGTAGAGCTTTGTGTTAGCACCGCAAAGTTTATGGGTAAAATTCCCAAGGAAAACACATATTGACAATACATGTATAACCTGAATGCACTGTAAGTTGCTTTGGATAAAAGCATCTGCTAAATGCATACATGTAAATGTAAACTCTACATGCCATTCTACTGAAACTCCACATGATGCATTATACTGAAACTCTGCATGACAAATTCTACTAAAACTCTATGTGATGCATTCTATTGAAAATCTACATGACACATTCTATTGAAACTCTACATGACACATTCTACTGAAACTCTTCGTGACATATTCTACTGACACTCTACATGTAATATTTTATTAAAAATCTACATGACACATTCTACTGAAACTCTACATGACACATTCTACTGAAACTCTACATGACATATTCTACTGAAACTATACATTACACATTCTACTGAAACTCCACAATGCATTCTACTATAACGCTACATTACATATTCTACTGAAGCTCTACATGACACATTCTACTGAAACTCTACATGACACATTCTACTGAAACTCTACATGACATATTCTACTGAAACTCTACATTACACATTCTACTGAAACTCCACAATGCATTCTACTATAACGCTACATTACATATTCTACTGAAGCTCTACATGACACATTCTTCTGAAACTCTACATAACATATTCCATTGAAACTATACATGACATATTTTATTAAAACTCTATGTGACAACTTCTACTAAAACACCATGTGACCATCTACTGAAGCTGTCTGTGTCACATCCTACTAAAACTCTACATGACAAATTCTACTAAAACTGACACATTCGACTAAAACTCAATATGATATATTCTACTGAAACTCTATGTGAAATTCTAATTAAACTGTGATGTTCTACTGAAACCATGTGACATTGTAACATTTATGTAGCACATGCTACAGAAAATCTGTGATATATAATACTAAAATATGACATGAACCTCTACTGAGACTCTGTGACACATTCTACTGAACTATGACATTCTAATGAAACTCTACATGAACAATTATACTGTGACTCTCTGAGACATATTCTACTAAAACTCTGTGATACACATTGCTAAAACTCTGCATGACACATTCTACTGAAATTTTAACAAACTGTATTATTATCTGATGAGCCCTTACAACATTACCAAAACTCTATGACACCCTAATCAAACTCTACAACATCCAGTCCTACTCTATCAGACTCTCTACTGAAATCTTCTCTATTCAAATGTCCCACACTTGCTGTAGAGAATAATGGCATTGTTCTGCACTAGATGGATACAGTTACTGTTTGTTATCATGCTGTTCTGCTGAGCAGCTGCTTTAATTTATTTCAGCAACAGAATGGAGAATACACACAGGAACAATTACAGACACACCATGTTCTGATCCCGGTCTGTCTGACTCATCGACTCTGCCGAGGTGTGATGAGTGTCAGGCTGTATGAAATGCTGAGTAAAATGATAGCGAGGGCCGGGAAAACGGCAGCCAAAAGAGAGAGCAGCACAGCAGGCTTTAATAAGCCAAATCTGCATCAGTGTATCACACACACAGCATGCGGTGCAGCGGCAGCTAATCCAAAGTTTGCTGGTTCAAACCCCTGAAGGCTTGATTCATGGACCTAAGGATTGCTAAGGTATCCTATATCGTATTACCTACATCACTGTGCTCTTGAGTGGGGTGATTAAACCCAGACTGCTCCGCGGGGATGTTCCCTGTTGTAATTGTACTGTGATACATTGCTGGGTAAGAAAGTGCAAGCTAAATAAGTAGCACACAGAAACAGAAAGCCTTAATTCACACACACTAGGTCCAAAAGATTTGGCACAAACTCTACGGATGTACAAACGCGCTTCCGGCTATGCAAGCTTGATTTCATGTATAAGGTGCAAGAGGTCGCAAAACATACACAAAACATGCACTTTCAAAACTCTACACAGCATAAAACTCATCATAATTGTGTTTATTTGCATACACACTACAGGTCAAAAGTCTGGGAAAATGAAGATTTTTTCAAATGTTTTTACAAAATCTCTTCTGAACACCAGGGGCTGCATTTATTCGATCAAAAACAGACTGATATAGGGAAAATTTGTGATTGTGAAAATTTAAAACTATTGCTAATAATATTACAATTTAAACCAGATGTCTTCTAAACAAATATATTATAAAATAGAATTTAGTTCTGTGATGCGCAGCTGAATTTTCCGCATCATTACTCCAGTCTTCATGATCTTCAGAAATCATTCTAATATGCTGATTTGCTATTATAAATATTTGTGATTATTATCAGACTTGACTTTTTTGTGGATATAGACTACCATTTAAAAAAAAAAACTATTAAACCGATATTTTTCACAATGTTGTTTTTTCTGCATTTAAGATTTAAATAAAGGTAAGCATAAAAAAACGTAAACATCTAAACTATTACAAACTCTTGACTGGTAGAGTATAAAGTATGTTTCTGGTTTAATTGTGTTTGTGTGTCTCACCTCTGGCTCATGATCTTGTACGCATCAGGTAAATAACAGCGCGTGTTGTCCATCTGAGCGGGGTCGGCGTCACAGATTTTATCATCGGTTCGGCCGTAATTTGCACTCTCGATCATGATGACGTCCGTCCCGGGACAGCGCAGCTCGATCGGGTAACTTTCACAGGACAGCTCGCGCCGAACAACTGCCATGGGCACCGGTGCACGACTGAATGCTGCAAAATGAGAGCGGAGACAATCAGTGAAATAAAAACAACATACTCTTTAACCTCAGAGCAAAAATTAAGAGAAAAATCAATCATGCAAGCGACCAGTAACCAAAAAAATGACATTTGGCATCAGAAAATGACAAATGACATCAAACCTGGCATGATGTATATGTATATGTACTGTATATGCACCATGTTTATGAGATATTAAAGCTGTGTCGAGCTAGATTATTTTGAATATAGTCCACAAGTGGACTGCTTTTGTAGTGTCATTGTAAAAGCGTGACCCGGGTCAGCATTCACTCTCAGGGTGTAAAAGAGCCACATTCTGCTACATTTCCCAATTCTAATTTTGCATTGCATAACTAAATACTAACTGTTATTTTAACTGATTGAATGCATAAAACATTGAAAAACATTGTTAACTATTGTTAAAAACCTTTAAAAAAAGTTAAAAACCTGAAATAAAATTGTTTTTAACATAAAATACGACACTTAAACTTATTTTATTTCAGCTATAGTTGACAAAGCAACATTTCACATTTCTATTTAGTTTGTCTTAATGTACTAATATACCTATAACTGAAATAAATATTAATAGAAACAACATAGACACATTTAAAAACAACAAAGAAATTACAATTCAAATGAAAACTTAAACATTAAAATCGATCAGCATCTTAATGATAATAAATAAACTTGTGTACACTTTAGTGGTAGATCAATTTGGGTTTTACAATATCTGATTTAAAAATTACAATGTTCGCACCAGCCAAACCACATTTATTAATGAGAATAAGGCACAATAAACCTCATTTAAATAAACGAGAAAATACAATTAAACATATTTCAATGCACTTTAAACCGTATTGCAGATGATAAGCGAATACGATGCATATTCTTGTGTGGAAACCCTGCGTGGCACAAGAGTTCAGTGAAGTCTTTTCAGATACTTCTGGATGAAGCAGCAGAACACGTATACCAGGATCGAAGCCGTAAATCTGTCCGGATCCGAGCGTTTAGTCCCGGCTGGTGGACTAAAGCTCAGCTTGTGTTCAGCTCAAGCCCACAGGGCAGTTAAACCTTGATTCTGTGGTCACTGAAGTATTTCTGTGTGGATTTGGAGGTTTGCTCTGGTGATGGAAGAGCTGAGAGTCTCCTGGCACCGGATTTAAAGTCTCAGGGCATTCGATGGATCCCACAGACATGTCTTATATCCCCATATACTGTCAAATAAAAGTGTGTCTGTGTCTCTACAATTCACCAACGAGAATCAGAAGAGACTGGAGAAATGCATGGATATGTGTAAGAGAGCATTCAGTTATATGTGTGAGCAATTCTATTCATTATGTGTAAGAGACTCAGAAGAGACTGGAGGAAATGCATGGATATGTGTAAGAGAGCATTCAGTTATATGTGTGAGCAATTCTATTCATTATGTGAGTCTGAAACGAGACTCAGAAGAGACTGGAGGAAATCAATTGTGTAAGAGAGCATTATTATATGTGAGTCTATTCATTATGTGAGTCTGAACGAGACTGGAGGAAATGCAGAAGAGACTGTTATATGTGTGAGCAATTCTATTCATTATGTGAGTCTGAAACGAGACTGGAGGAAATGCATGGATATGTGTAAGAGAGCATTCAGTTTTATGTGTGAGCAATTCTATTCATTATGTGTGTCTGAAACGAGAATCAAAGAGACTGGAGGAAATCTATTGTGTAAGAGAGCATTATTATATGTGAGTCTATTCATTATGTGAGTCTGAAACGAGACTCAGAAGAGACTGGAGGAAATGCATGGATATGTGTAAGAGAGCATTCAGTTATATGTGTGAGCAATTCTATTCATTATGTGTGAGCAAAGAGACTGGAGAAATCAATTGTGTAAGAGAGCATTATTATATGTGAGTCAATTCATTATGTGAGTCTGAACGAGACTCGAAGAGACTCGAGGAAATGCATGGATATGTGTAAGAGAGCATTCAGAATGTGTGAAATTCTATTCATTATGTTTGAAACGAGACTGGAGGAAATCATGGATATGTGTAAGAGAGCTCATTTGTGTGAGCAATTCAATTCATTATGTGAGTCAAACGAGACTCAGAAGAGACTGGAGGAAATTGGATATGTGTAAGAGAGCATCAGTTATATGTGAGCAATTCTATTCATTATGGATAAAAAAAGCAGGAAATCAGATGTTGAAAATATAGTGTGAGCTTTTTTATGTGATTAGAGACTAGAAGAGACTGGAGGAAATTAGAAGAGAGCATTCAGTTATATGTGTGAGCTTCTATTCATTATGTGAGTCTGAAAATCAGAAGAGACTGGAGGAAATGTAATGTGTAAGAGAGCATCAGTTATATGTGTGAGCAATTCTATTCATTATGTGAGTCTGAAACGAGACTCAGAAGAGACTGGAGGAAATATGGATATGTGTAAGAGAGCATATAGTGTGAGATATTAATGTGAGTCTAAAATGAAGAGACTGGAGGAAATGTTTTGTAAGAGAGCATATATGTGTGAGAAATTCATATTATGTGAGTCTGAAACGAGACTCAGAAGAGACTGGAGGAAATGCTGGATATGTGTAAGAGAGCGTTCATTTTGTGTGAAATACATATGTGATTGAAACGAGAATGAAGAGACTGGAGGAAATTTTTTAAGAGAGCATATTATATGTGTGAGCACAACTGTGAGTCAAACGAGACTAAAGAG
>CM049867.1:3781399-3803899 GCA_027474115.1 Schizopygopsis malacanthus
CTCACATTGAAGCGCTGTATCGGAGCTTGATTGGTTTTGAGAAAAGCATGTGATCTATGACGTCCGAAGCTTAATTCACCTGAAAATCACATGACTGCTTCATATCTGGTTCAAACGGAGCGAACCACAGCGCCATTTTCTTTACATAATATTACATTATAATGCATTAGCATTGTTTTCTTTTTATCCTAACTTATATATTAAGGTCAAATTAACTTTACCCATGAAATAACCGTCTAAGGATTGAGTTAACATTGACAGATCACAGATTTAATTCATGATTTATTTGAATTATTTTAGTGGCAGTAAACCGACACAAATGAATGACTTTAACAATGGCCATTATGTTTATACATAAAATTAAAACAAGGACTCAGTAGTAGAACTAGATGTGAAACCAGCAGCTGTAATGAATCACAGCACTTTGGAAAGTGTTATTCATTTTTATGACCACCAGATGGCCACAGCATGAAAAGTATAGAGTAATGAACCTTTTTCCCGATACAATTGGGTTGAAAGCTTCATTGGTTCAGAACGCTTCACTTCGCCATCACTATCAAAAATATCATGTTAGCATTAGCAACGAAGATTCGCTTCGGAGAAGCCATCACAGTTACCACGATCGTGTGATATCATGCAACAATCCATTAAACATAATGGCAATCTTGAGTAACTTACATTTTTGACAGAGTATTACCATTTATTATGTATGATTTTGGTCCGTCAAAGAGAATATCTCCAGATAAAGCCTAAGAACCGCTGAACAGTGTTATGCTCCTGAATGATTCAGTGTTTTTGAACGAATCAACTGAATGAATGATTCAATGACTCATTCATGAAGAGAGCCACATGTTCCTGAATGAATCAGTGTTTTTGAACGAATCGACTGAATGAATGATTCAATGACTCATTCATGAAGAGAGCCACATGTTCCTGAATGAATCAACAAATCGACTGAATGAATCATTCAATGACTCATTCATGAAGAGAGCCACATGTTCCTGAATGAATCAGTGTGTTTGAACAAATCGACTGAATGAATCATTCAATGACTCATTTATGAAGAGAGCCACATGTTCCTGAATGAATCAGTGTGTTTGAACAAATCGACTGAATGAATCATTCAATGACTCATTTATGAAGAGAGCCACATGTTCCTGAATGAATCAGTGTGTTTGAACAAATCGACTGAATGAATCATTCAATGACTCATTTATGAAGACAGCCACATGTTCCTGAATGAATCAGTGTCTTTGAACGAATCGACTGAATGAATGATTCAATGACTCATTCATGAAGAGAGCCACATGTTCCTGAATGAATCAGTGTGTTTGAACAAATCGACTGAATGAATCATTCAATGACTCATTCATGAAGAGAGCCACATGTTCCTGAATGAATCAGTGTGTTTGAACAAATCGACTGAATGAATCATTCAATGACTCATTTATGAAGAGAGCCACATGTTCCTGAATGAATCAGTGTGTTTGAACAAATCGACTGAATGAATCATTCAATGACTCATTTATGAAGAGAGCCACATGTTCCTGAATGAATCAGTGTGTTTGAACAAATCGACTGAATGAATCATTCAATGACTCATTTATGAAGACAGCCACATATTCCTGAATGAATCAGTGTGTTTGAACAAATCGACTGAATGAATCATTCAATGACTCATTTATGAAGACAGCCACATGTTCCTGAATGAATCAGTGTCTTTGAACGAATCGACTGAATGAATGATTCAATGACTCATTCATGAAGAGAGCCACATGTTCCTGAATGAATCAGTGTGTTTGAACAAATCGACTGAATGAATCATTTAATGACTCATTTATGAAGACAGCCACATGTTCCTGAATGAATCAGTGTGTTTGAATGAATCGACTGAATGAATGATTCAATGACTCATTTATGAAGACAGCCACATGTTCCTGAATGAATCAGTGTGTTTGAATGAATCGACTGAATGAATGATTCAATGACTCATTTATGAAGACAGCCACATGTTCCTGAATGAATCAGTGTGTTTGAATGAATCGACTGAATGAATGATTCAATGACTCATTTATGAAGACAGCCACATGTTCCTGAATGAATCAGTGTGTTTGAATGAATCGACTGAATGAATGATTCAATGACTCATTTATGAAGACAGCCACATGTTCCTGAATGAATCTGAATTAATTAGTTAAATAAATGGTTTAATGACTCAAGGTTCATGAACTTAATTTGCAGCCACCTTCTGGCGCAACCACATATCCTGCAGAAAGATTTATATTCTATTCTATTCAAGTTTATTTGTATAGTGCTTTTCACGATACAAATCGTTGCAAAGCAGCTTTACAAAAATGTAATTTTCTACAATATATTTAGTAGTATATCAGTGGTGACCAATGTTGGGAGTAACGCGTTACAAAAGTAACGCATTACAGTAACGGATTACTTTTTGCTGCAACGCAGTAGTGTAAAGAATTACTAATCAATGTTCAGTAATATCTTACTCAGTACATGTTCAGTAATGCTTGCGTTACAACACACTTTTAGCCCAAAAGTTAATTGTTCAAAGAAATTTTTTTGAAAAAAAACAGCAGCAAGTAAGTTCTATTTCCTGTTCGTGGTCAGTCAGTAGCCGCGTGTGGTATTCAAGTTTGTAAATACAGACTAAACAACGACAGCTTCGGATATATTTGTTTAGTGATCTATTCAATTCATCTTCCTCTCGCTGGTGGAACTTTGTATTGTGTGACGTAGTCCAGTGAAGGTGTGTTTAGAGCGTGTTTTACCGGAGCGCCGTGAGGCTACTGGCCTGACAGTGGAAACGCGGCATGATTTCGGCCTCTGGGCTCGAGGTCCGAGGCAATTAGCCCCGCCCCGGCTCGCACCGGCCAGTGGAAAAGTGGCTAATGGGTGAAGATGGCAGAAGACTGTACATTCACAAGATGCCTGGTTAGCCCATGTTCATTATGCTACACCATATCGCCCTCTACTGGATGTAAAATGCTCAGCAGTACATTTTGTCATTTTAGAATGTTAAAGGAATAGTTCACCCAAAAATGAAAATATGTCATCATATACTCAGCTTCAAGTATTTCCAACCCTGTATGAATGTGTTTGTTCTGCTGAACACAAAGGAAGATATTTTGATGAAAGTTTGTAATCAGGCTGTTTTGGGGCACCATTGACTTCCACAGTAGGAAAAAAAACTTCTATTGAAGTCAATGGTGCCCCAGAACGGCTCTGTTTCTCACTTTCTTCAGATTATCTTCCTTTGTGTTCGGCAGAACAAACACATTCATACAGGTTTGGAAATACTTGAAGCTGAGTAGATGATGACAGAAATTTCATTTTTGGGTGAACTATCCCTTTAAGTTCTGCTTCTGTATTTATTTCAGCGAAAGTAATTCCAAAGTAATGCAGGAGTCATATAACGCATTACAATTCTGAGACAGTAATATTGTAAGATAATGAATTACTTTTAAATAACAGTAACAAGTGATCTATAATGTATAACAGTTTGGAAGTAACTTGCACAAAACACTGGTGGTGACTATGTCAATTCTATTCTATTATATTCTAATGTTCATGATTGCTGTCGTTTATTTTTTAAATGATATTTAACTATACTTGTTTGTGTACAAACTTTCCCAAATGTGGCTCAGAAGATTATTCGACTTTCTGAGATGTATTGTCCATGAGAGTTTTATTACATCACATAATACATTTTCAGGCTTTTAAAAAGTTTTAAAAAGCTCTTCTTGTTCTTCTGGATGTTAGGCAGAGCAGTCAGACACTAATTACTGTTGCTTGCTTTTCTTTCTCTTTCTTTCAATTGAGTATTTTACTGAAGCAGTAAATAAGCTTTGACAGAAAGAGCAAATGAATAGCATAACTTGGACACTGTGTGTGTGTGTGTGTGTGTGTGCGTGCGTGCATGCGTGTGTGTGTGTGTGTGTGCGTGTGTGTGCGTGCATGTATATATGTGTGTTTGTACACAGAACATCTGAGGTTTGTGTTAGCTTGTTTGCAGGTGGCAAACACACAGTCCTGTGAGAGCTGAGAGATGCGTCAGACGGTTTGACCAGTGAAGCGGTTTTACTCAACTAGCTTCAGTCTGCATGATGAACGTCTCCACCTGACTCCATGTGCATCACTGTTTCTCTTTTACTGTGCAGAGTTTCGTTCTGTAAATGCAACAGGCTCAAGAACTTTTATTACATCAGAAATGTGTTTGAGCATGTGCAAATTCAGCCTTAAAAATTACTATATCTAGTATTTAAAAAATAAGTAAATTGGACCACCGAAGGTCCAGTGGGCATTCATTAGTTCATGCATTCATGCATTTATATTTTATAATAGATATTTTATTTAATATCTTGAGCAGCAAATCAGCATAAAATTATTTCTGAAGGATCAGGAATAAATTACTTTTTACAATATGTTCACAAAGCAGTTATTATAAAATGTAATAATATTTCACAATTGTACTGTTTTTACTATATTTCTGATAAAATAAATGCAGTCTTGGTGAGCAGAAGAGACTTCTTTTAAAAACATATACTAAATATCTGAATTATTCCAAATGTTTAACGAAGCTTTTCAAACAGACTCCACTTCAGTCGTGTGTGTGCTTGGCCTTACATACACAACACAGCTCTTGACTGTAATGATCATGACTTTCATTAAATCTAAGTTCATTTAGAAATGGACTCTGTATTACGAATGCTATTACGTTAAATCTAAAGGAGCATGTCGAGCGTGTTTATGCTGGCGTGAGGTTCAGATGCTGTACTTGATGTTTGTGTCTGATGAAATGCTGTGTAACCTGCTGAAAGGATCGCTTCACCGGAGGAGGATTTATGTGTTAAACATAGATTCATAACTCTTAAATATGATTGCACATAAACGAGTCGAGTGCATGTGTGAGTGAACATCAGCCTGTAAATCCATCAAGCAGAACTAGATTCTCTGAAGATGATTTGAGAGCTGTTCGTGGTGTTTGATGGTTGCCAGGGAGTACTGGGTAGTTGCTAGGGTATTCTTGGGCGGGACAACAGCTTGGCCACACCCACTCTGAAATCTCATTGGTGCAAAATGTGTAGATTGTTTTATTTTTAGGATGACTGAATTTTTGTATGATTCTCATAAGTGTATTAAAAAATCACTGCATGACTATTAAATTAAACCATAGTGAATACAAAATTGTGCAAGAAAAATAAATGTGTAGAATTCATTTTCACTTAAAAATGGTTAGTAAACTTCACAAATAATTACAAAGAAATGGCAAATGGCACACTGAATTAAAATTAAAATTAAATTTAATTAAATGTTGTATTTAATTATAGATTTGTATTTGTTTTATTTTTTTGGTAAAAAAATACTCCAATAATCCTTGCTTACAAAATCGAAAACACTTTATTTATTTATTAATTTTTTTCATTGTAGAAAGTTCAAAAGAATGGCATTTATTTGAAATAGAAACTTTCTGTGACATTATAAACAATAATTATGAATTACTGTCACTTTTGTACAATGTTTTCTTAATGAAACCCATAAAACATAAAAATAAAATAGAAACATTAAACATAAATTATGCAGTATAAAATAAAATAATAATAATATTTTTTATGCAGAAAGAATGCATAAATTGATCAAAAGATAGAGTAAAGATATGTGTAATGTAACACAAGATTTATATTTCAAAGAAATGCTGATCTTTTGAACTTTCTATTCATCTGTGAATCCTGAAAAATTAAATGTATCACAGTTTCCACAAAAATATCAACTGTTTTCAACATTGATAATTATCAGAAATGTTTCTTGAGCAGTAAATCAGTATATTATTATGATTTCTGAAGATCATGTGACACTGAAGACTGGAGTAATGATGCTGAAAATACAGCTTTAATCACATTTTAACATATATTCACATAGAAAATAGCTGTATTGAATTGTAATAATATTTAACGATTGTATTTTTTTGTCAATAAATGCAGCCCTGGTGTGAGCAGAAGAGACTTCTTTCAAAAACATCAAATCGTATCAACCCCAAACCTTTTAAACAGAGTGTGTATTTGTGGTTTTGGAGAGAAACATGATCAGTTTTCCATGTTTGGCACACGCTGTAATAATCTCATATGTGTGTCTGAGAGCATCACAGCATCACTCTGAACGCTCAGGGCTCATATCAGCCCAGCACTGTTGAGCTATTTCCCTTTCTTTCTTCCTGTGCAGTTACCCTCACATCCTCTCAGTTTCTCTCTCTCTCTCTCTCTCTCTCTCTCTCTCTCTCTCTCTCTCTCTCTCTCTCTCTCTCTCTCTCTCTCTCTCTCTCTCTCTCTCTCTCTCTCTCTCTCTCTCTCTCTCTCTCTCTCTCTCTCTCTCTCTCTCTCTCTCTCTCTCTCTCTCTCTCTCTCTCTCTCTCTCTCTCTCTCTCTCCTCTCTCTCTCTCTCTCTCTCTCACATTCTCTCTCTCTCTCTCTCCTCCTCACACCATCTCTCTCTCTCTCTCTCTCTCTCTCTCCCCCTCACACCATCTCTCTCTCTCTCTCTCTTTCTCTCTCTCCCTCACATCCTCTCTCTCTCCCCCTCACACCATCTCTCTCTCTCTCTCTCTCTCTCTCTCTCTCTCTCTCTCTCTCTCTCTCTCTCTCTCTCTCTCTCTCTCTCTCTCTCTCTCTCTCTCCCTCACATTCTCTCTCTCTCTCTGCCCTTTGTAAATCCACACACACACACACACAGTCATGCAATGCTCTGAGGCTGTTGTGATTTTAACGGCTCTTGACAAAACAGAGGGTTTAATTGAGGTCAAACAAACAGCAGGAAAATATGTTTTTTCCCTTTTCCACGAGGTGCTGGACAAAAAAGAAAGAAAGTGAGAAAGCAAGAAAGAAAGCTTCATTCTCCACATGCAGACTTGCAACAGACGCACCATAAGTGAGTCAAATTAAGCCTTAGACACTAATTATGCCACACTGAAGCATATCGGCTAACCGCAAAAGCCACTAAAGCTTAGACACTTGTGTATAAAAGCGTTTAGCAGTAAGAGCTCTCATTATATTCAGTCTTCAGACACACACACAAATGATTGTTATGACTGAGAATGACCATAAATAATCCACAGACATGTCCGTCTATTGTGCCGTGTTTGCAGGCTGCACACAAACACACAGTGATATCAGTGTGGTCTGATTCACAAATATGACCCTGAAGACATAGAAATATTCACTCATAGTATGCCACCCATTGTTCTACTAGTTGAATGTTAGTTCTAGTTGCCTTGGTAACAGGTATAAATATGACAAAGATTCTAAAGACACTGCATTAGTGCATGATTTCACAGATAAATAAGAATCAGCATGCGGTCATCTACCACATGATCTATATGCATCATGTGCTCCTGCTGTCTCTGCATGTGTCAGAAACACATCATATATAACATCAGGAATCTGTGGACACTGGCCTGCAGTATCTGACTGGTGATTGATGATGAGCTCAACGGCCTTCACTCCAGATTTGCATGAAGTCAAACGGTTCTGAAGTGTGTGGCGTCGCGGGCCTGATGTCAATGGTCACTCGTCAGGGATCCGTTCAGGTCTGCGTGACGCTGCTGCTGCTGCTCTCATTTACTTTAACCTTCACTTTGATGGATATATAAATTGCCACATGAAAAAAGATAAACACGAAGGCAGGTGCGATTCTTAGGTCATTCTTTTCACAACAAGGCCACGGAAGTTATTCTGTCCTAGATACGTGTTCCATCTACGCAACACTGACAGATAGCTAACAAGTCAGAATTCAGAAAAAGGGCAGACGCAGGAGTAAAGTTGAATGTTTTACTGTTAGGTTCTTTCCTCTTCCATTTCTTATTCTTTCTTTCTTTGTAAAACTGAAACATATAAAGATTACAAATGTCTTGTTACAGAGAGTTCACAAATAAATGTGAACGAATTTACAATGTTATCTGAACACACATAAAGGCTATATTCGTGCTCTGCTTAGTATTGTTATCACCGAAGAGTAGTTCGCTTTAAACTCTAACTTATGAATTTCACATTTATACATGCATATACATTCTTACAAACACTGAAGAAAAGTAATAAACTTACAGGCAAAGCCTTTCCAGGGCACAAAACACAAAGGAAACAGAGTAAAGAACTTCTTGGACAACCGCATAGAGAGAATCTGGAACACTGCGATTATTTCCTGGTTAACCTCTAACCCAAAAGTCACATGGTCTAAATCAACTACTAAGAAAATAGCTCACAATTATCAATGTTCTTTGTTGGTACACCAAACTGCCACAAGATGGTGCTAAAAAATAACAAACGAATGCATGATATGACACTCCCCACCTGGTATTGTTCAAATACCACTATATAATCAGCTGAGATATAGGGAATGTCCACACAAGAAGTCCTTACAAAGTTTCAGTCCTCTGCTGGCATGAGGAGAATTGTTTCGGATATAGGTCTAAGGAATGTCTTGATTGTCCCATTTCTTGCAACTCTTAGTTCAACTGTTCTCACCCTTTTGTCACTGCTGAAGAAAATCTTGGTTACAAGAGCCATAGGCCATTCGTTACGCTTGGCTTGAGCATCCTTAAGAAGGACTACATCACCCTCTTTTAAGTTTCGTCGTTCCTTTTGCCATTTGCTTCGGCTTTGGAGTGTTGTGAGGTATTCATGCCTCCATCTGTTCCAGAAAGTGTTGGCGAGATGTTGTACTCGTCTCCACTGTTGTCTGTGAAGATTGGTTTCCTTAAATTCACCAGGAGGCGGGAGGAGTGTATGACCCTTTTGAGTTAGAAGCATAGCTGGCGTCAACAAGAAAGGTGAGTCTGGGTCTGTAGAAATAGGAGCAAGAGGTCTTGAGTTAACAATTCCTGTAACCTCTGCCATCAGAGTAGACAACACTTCATGTGTCAAGCAGGAAGGACTAATCTGTTGAAGCATAGAATCCAGTATGCGCCTGGAGACTCCAATCATCCGCTCCCAGGCACCTCCCATATGGGATGCGTGAGGAGGATTGAAGACCCATGTACAACCTTCTCCACTAAGGTACCTCTTCACGTTAGGCTCTCGAGAGTCAGCAAGCACAATTTCCAGCTCCTTACAGGCTCCTACAAAATTGGTCCCACAGTCAGAACGGATTTGTTTTGCAGGTCCTCGCAAAGCAAAAAGCTTGTCCTCCTCGCGTGCGCCTTGCAACAACTGTCCACGGTCCAAAAACATCAAGACCAATGTACATGAATGGTGGTTCAGTGCTTAGGCGATCGATGGGTAGATCAGCCATCTTCTGCTCAGTTACCTTCCCACGAAGCTTGTTGCATATGACACACTTGTGTAGGATGCTGTTGATAAGCTTCCTGACACCCACAATCCAATACCCTGCGTTGCGGATAGCGGATTCAGTTAACACACGACCCTGATGTTTGACTCGATCATGGTAATGCTCCACAAGTAATTTTGCAACATGACTGCGACCTGGAATAATCAAAGGAAACTTCTCATTAAGATCCAGTGTTGCATTCTTAAGCCACCCTCCTATCCTGAGAAGCCCTCCATTGTCCAGGTAAGGGCTCAGCTTTCTCAGAGGACTGTTCCTTGGAATGTCGTTTCTCTCGACAATGCAGTTAAGCTCTTCTTTGTAGGCTTCTCTCTGTACACTCTTTATTATGGCTGTTTCTGCTTGTAACAATTCTTCCACTGAGCGAGGCTTTGAGCAGTGATGCCATGATCTACAGGTATTGTGATGATCATTCGCCTTGTAAGCCTGGACGATGTGTATGATGGAAGCTATGGCTCTAATTAGAGACCTCCAAGAAGAGAATCGCTCAAAGCGTTGACATCTGAGGGAAGAACCATCAGTGGATAGAGTGGTGACAAGAGAACGAACCTCTGTGTCTGAGTCTGGCTCGATGAGATCAAACCTCTCTTCCTCCGATGATGAACTTTGCTTTGCTTGTAACAGGAAAGCAGGTCCTGTAAGCCAAGTGGTGGTGCTCAACAGATCTGCTGGCACAGAACGAGTGGCGTGGTCTGCAGGGTTATGCTTCATAGAGATATAATGCCACTGTGTTGGGCTTGACACCTTCCTGATACGCTGCACTCTGTTGGCAACGTATACATAAAAACGTCTCGTCTGGTTATTGATATATCCCAGGACAACTCTGCTATCCGTGTAAAACTCCACAGCATCTAGAGAGAAGTCCAGCTCATCCATGATTGTCTCTGCTAACTCTGCAGCTAAAACCGCAGCTCCCAATTCCAATCTGGGAATCGTATGAGCAGCTTGTGGAGCTAACTTCGCCTTCCCTAGGACGAACCCAGTGTGACATGCACTTTCTTCGCTGATGACATGAAGATATGCCACTGCTGCTATCGCTCTGACAGAAGCATCTGAGAAAACATGTAGTTCCTTTCTCAGGGCTGTAGAGAGGGTACTATCGACATATGGTCTTGGAATATCCAGCTTTTTGAGGCCTTGTAAAGATTTCCTCCATGCCTCCCATGCTTCTTCTTTATCTTCAGGGAGAGGAGAGTCCCAATCAAGAGCTTCACTTGAGAGTTCTCTTAACAGGAATTTTCCTTCGATAATGATAGGGGCAACGAACCCAAGAGGGTCAAAGAGACTGTTCACAGTAGCAAGTATCCCTCTGCGAGTAAAAGGTTTCTTGATATCTGTTACCTGAAAGGTGAATGTGTCTCTCTTCACATCCCAGCTAAGTCCGAGACTATGTTGGATGGGAGTAGGATCAACATCCAAGTTGAGATCTTTGAACCCTTTTGCATGATCTTGAACCGGGAATGCGTTCATTACTTCCTTACTATTAGAGGCGAACTTGTGCAGTCTCAAATTCGAAGTGGCTAGCATCTGCTTAGTTCGTGTCAACAGGTCGATGGCCCTTGCAGCTGTGGGAGTCGACAGAAGTCCATCATCGACGTAGAACTCTCTCTCTACAAAGTGTTTGGCATCTGAACCGTCCTCTTTTCACCATGTGCTGCTGCACGTCGGAGTCCATAAATGGCTACAGCAGGAGATGGACTATTTCCGAATACATGCACCCTCATGCGGTATTCAATGATCTCTTTACTGACATCGTTATCCTTAAACCAGAAGAAACGAAGGAAGTCTCTATCTTCCTCTTTCACAATGAAGCTGTGAAACATCTGTTCGATGTCCGCAGTTACAGCTATCAGCTCCCTTCTGAAATGCAGTAAGACACCTAAGAGACTATTATTTAAGTCTGGACCAGAGAGAAGAACATCGTTCAAGGAGACGCCCTGTGTTTGCGCACTGGAGTCAAAGACAACTCGGATCTGACCGGGCTTCTGCGGGTGGTACACCCCAAAAATAGGTAAATACCAAGTTTCTTGACCTTCTCGAAGAGGAGGGACTACTTCAGCATGGTCACGATCAAAGATGTTCTGCATGAAGGTAACAAAATGAGACTTCATCTCAGGCTTCTTTTCCAGTGTGCGCAATAGAGAAGTTAGGCGGGTTAATACCTGGTCTCTATTATTAGGGAGTCGCTGGCGGGGTGTCCTAAATGGAAGTGGTGCAACCCAACTATTGCTCTCATCCATAAACATCTCTCTATCCATGATTTCCAGAAAACATCTGTCATCAATAGACAATCCAACTTTGTTATCATCCTTTGACCTCTCGAAGATAGTATCCCCTATGGCATAGTCATTGTAGACGAATGTGTCACATGCCAGAGCTATCTCAGGCAGAGGCTTGACGTCAAACTTCTCTTTTACTCTAAGTTTGTTGGGACATGGAGGAAGTAGAGATGGACGTCCATTATCAAGAACATGGGTGCGGTAGGTACTAAGTGATGCAGACCTGTGTACAGATCCCAAGCAGACGTCCCCTACTACGACCCAGCCCAGGTCCAGCCTTTGCGCATAGGGTGCGTTACTAGGTCCGTTGCATTGCTCTCGCACTTTATGAACTTGAAGGATGTCACGACCCAAAAGAAGAAGAATTTGGGCATCTGGATCCAAAGGAGGAATGCAATGGGCGATGGGCTTTAGATGAGTATGCCAGCGTGTTACGTCAGGGGTTGGTATCTCAGTCCTGTCATCCGGCATGTTGTGACATTCGATCAGAGTTGGCAATTTCACCTTCATCGCTCCATCTAAAGACTCTATAACGAAACCTGCGGCTCTTCTACCTGCCATCTCGGTCACACCCGCACATGTACGCAGGGTGTATGTTGAGCGTTGTCCCTTAACATGCAGCAAGTTGAAGAACTCACTTCTGGCGAGCGATCTATTGCTCTGATCATCCAGAACCACATAAAGCTTGATTGCTTCTTCTGGACAACTCTCTGGGTAAACCTTGGCCAGACAAATCTTAGAGCAAGATCGTGAGCTTCTACCATGACCACAGACCTCAGTACACCTGGAAGTGACATCAGGTTGAGCAGCCTCTATCTCTCTCTCCCCACCTTGCTCGGGTAAGGTTAAAGACGGTGGTCCTGGGTGAAGTGCTGCTACATGAGCCTCACTACCACATTCTTTACATTTAATAGCTGCTCTACAGTCTCTGGCCAGATGAGTGGTACTAGCACAACACCTGTAACAAACCCCTTTCTCTCTTAGGAAGGTCTTGCGCTCGTTTAAAGGTTTACTCCTAAAACCTCTGCAACGTTTGAGAGGGTGTGGCTTCTTATGAATCGGGCAGGTTTTATCCACATCCTCCAATTCACCACTTGAGCGCAATTCACCACCAGTGCATGTCTGAAACGCAGCACCTGATAAGACTTCTGTCTTGTGAGTATAGACTGGGCTTTTCAGTTGTTTCTTCACTGGCTGCTCCAGTTTCAACACATTATGAATTCCGTAAGATAGAGCAAAACTTGGATCATTGCGTGTTCGAGCCTCTCTGCTGACGAAATCACAGAAAAATGAGAATGGAGGAAAAGCGACTTGATGTGTAGTTTTATACTGGGAACCTTGAGTCATCCACTTCTCTTGCAAACTATGAGGTAACTTATCCACTATGGGAGCTACACCACGAGCAGTGTCAAGATAGAGAAGTCCAGGTAGATAGCCTTCGTGTTTTGCAGACACGACTTCCTGTAGAAGATCACCAAGTTCTCGAAGCATCTTCACATCTCTATTACCAATCTTAGGAAAGCTGTCAATTCTGTCAAAAAGAGATTTCTCTATAATCTCTGGAGAGCCAAAACAATCTTCCAAGCGCTCCCAAGCCCTTCGTAAGCCCGTGTCTGGGTTACTTGTATGCACAGCTCTGATCCTTCGCACATGATGTGAAGACTGTTCTCCCAACCATTTCGAAAGAAGGTCTAACTGTTCAGTGGCTGACAGGTGCAACTCTTGAATCGCGTTGACGAAAGATGACTTCCACGCCCAATAATTCTCAGGACGATCATCAAACTTGAAAAGACCTGAATTAACAAGCTCTCTGCGTGCTAAAAACCTAGCTATCTCACTCACATTAGCTTCGTTGTTGAATGATGGCTGTGGTGTTGTCTTATATGGTGAAGACGTGAATGGCGGCACTTGGAATTTATGGCAAGATGTTTGCACTGACCTCTGAGGCCTCTGCATCTTGTTCTCAGTATCAGGCTTATTGTAAGAATCTCTGACATCACTAGCCAAAAAACGATGCCGCCTTGGTGGTGTTTCAGACTCCAACACATGGACGATAGTCTCTAGAGGTAATTGATGTGGTTCATCTCCAAGAGGTGGTGATAACTCCAGTTGAGACTGACGCATGACGTAATCACGGGTGCGATCAGAAATTTCTCTTACATCGGAAATCCTTTCTCCAAGCTCACTTTCTGCCGCTGCCTCCAACACTTTCGCCTCAGCGAGGGCTGCTGCTACCTCACTCTCTTGCTTTAGTGTTGCTAGGGTTGCTTCCATGCGAGCCTCTGTCACTTTCAGTTGAGCTTTTTCGATCAAGATTTCAGATTGTTTTTTAAGGAATTCAGCCTTGGCCCGTGCGGCTTCCAACTTAGCACGAGCTTTGGCAGCAGCTATACTAGCTGATGAGCTTCTAGATCTATTAGTCGATGCAGAGGCTATAGATCTTGTTTCCAATGCTTGGCTTTGCTCTGTAGCTTTCTCAACCTCCGTAGCTTTCTCTGCCATCATGTATCGCCGATACAGTCTAGGAGTGCAGGACGTGATGATGAGTGAGGAATAATAGAGGTGAAGCTTGCTTTCTTTAAACTGTAGTGCCCGTCTTGAGGTTGCCTTTTTACTATTCTGTCCTAGATACGTGTTCCATCTACGCAACACTGACAGATAGCTAACAAGTCAGAATTCAGAAAAAGGGCAGACGCAGGAGTAAAGTTGAATGTTTTACTGTTAGGTTCTTTCCTCTTCCATTTCTTATTCTTTCTTTCTTTGTAAAACTGAAACATATAAAGATTACAAATGTCTTGTTACAGAGAGTTCACAAATAAATGTGAACGAATTTACATTATTTACAATGTTATCTGAACACACATAAAGGCTATATTCGTGCTCTGCTTAGTATTGTTATCACCGAAGAGTAGTTCGCTTTAAACTCTAACTTATGAATTTCACATTTATACATGCATATACATTCTTACAAACACTGAAGAAAAGTAATAAACTTACAGGCAAAGCCTTTCCAGGGCACAAAACACAAAGGAAACAGAGTAAAGAACTTCTTGGACAACCGCATAGAGAGAATCTGGAACACTGCGATTATTTCCTGGTTAACCTCTAACCCAAAAGTCACATGGTCTAAATCAAATACTAAGAAAATAGCTCACAATTATCAATGTTCTTTGTTGGTACACCAAACTGCCACAAGATGGTGCTAAAAAATAACAAACGAATGCATGACATGACAGAAGTGTTCTCCGAGTATCACTGAGATAATATTATAGCTTTTGGTTTTATTTTTATAATTAACGGCACAATATGAGAGTTTTCACATCTAGATGTCGCATTTACAAAACAATAACAAAGGCGAAGCTTGATGACGCTATAATGATGTTCATGGAAGAGGTAATTAATACATATTTTTTATTGCCTGTACCTTCCACAGTTATACAAACAGCGAATAACTTATACAGATAAAGTGTGCACAGAACATTTAAGCACTCTCTAAGAACTCAGTATAATCAGTAAAGCTGTCTGTACACGCTTTTATGAATGAATGTCTCACATCATACGTGCATCTACACTTAGTAGTTTATGATGAGAGCTGGATTCAGTCAGCGAGCGTGAACAAAAACTCATCTGAACGCCTCTGATTGGCCATTCATCAGCTCAACACTGATTGGCTACTGCATTCATCAGCTCAACACTGATTGGCCACTGCATTCATCATCTCAACGCTGATTGTTCACTGCATTCATCAGCTCAACACTGATTGGCCACTGCATTCATCAGCTCAACACTGATTGGCCACTGCATTCATCAGCTCAACACTGATTGGCCACTCCATTCATCAGCTCAACACTGATTGGCCACTGCATTCATCAGCTCAACACTGATTGGCCACTGCATTCATCAGCTCAATGCTGATTGGTTGCTGCATTCATCAGCTCAACCTTGATTGGCCACTGCATTCATCAGCTCAACACTGATTGGCCACAGCATTCATCAGCTCAATGCTGATTGGTTGCTGCATTCATCAGCTCAACCTTGATTGGCCACTGCATTCATCAGCTCAACACTGATTGGCCACTGCATTCATCAGCTCAACACTGATTGGCTATAATGCGCAACATTGAGCAGATGTAAATTTAATCCTGCGGTCAACACTTTTCAATTTTATTGGCGACAGCCGTAATGTATTTAGTTTAACTGTACAGCAGTGTTTGTGTCCGTGTGCTGCTACAAGCGGAAACTGAGGAGAAACGGATATTACGTCATTGATTGAAAGCCACTATTTAAAACTGGGATTTCTCTGGATTTACAAATCCTTGGGAACTTTTGAGTCAACAAATACACAAATATATGAAATATATCACACTGTGCATGTAGTTTTTGGATATTTTATTATAATAATCTTACATATTGGCCTTTCAGTAATTTTGTTTTTCATGTGGTTATTTGATTTCAAGTAATGAAGATGTTTTTGAATTGTTTTTGTTTCAATTAATAATAACTTAGGCCAGAGGTATCCAATTATCCATGGCATCAACATCGACATTTCATTTAGTTTCATTTAAAGTGTGTTTTATCTGTTTGAACACAACAACAATCTGCAAGTGTGCATAAAGCGTGCATACATTAACACACACACACACACAAACAATGAAAGTAACCTGATATAACCCTCAGTAGGTGAGCAGAAGATAAAAATGAAGATTTAAATCGCATGGTTGATGTGGGATTTATGAGAAACATCTTTGCCCTGTTTGTTCTGGCTGACTGATCATGCCGCTGGTTATTTTTACCCGTCCTCGCATCCCTGCTGCTACAAAGACATGAATTAATACCAATTACATCTCAAAGCCCCTGTATTTACTTACATGATGAAGAGCAGAAATAATTCCGACACGTATATTAAAAATGATTTCATGCGTACATGTATCTCTTTCTCTCGGCGAGCTGATTTAACGGCTGCTGTTTAAACTCTCAGCAGCACGTCACAGCGCCACTGACAAGCCAATCTGACCCATTTCGAAAACAAAGCCAGATAAATATAAATCTCTCTGTGTTTCCCGTAGAGATGAGAGAGAGTGAATCCCCGGAGAGAGAAAGATGAAGGCTTGCGGAGAGAACTAGGGCTGGGGGGGTTCGCTAGGCACAAGACAGATCCCTCCTGATTTAAAAAAATAAGAAGAAGAAGAAGAAGAAAAAGAAAAATGACAACTGAAAGGACAACAAAAATCCAGGCACAAAAACACGGCAGTCGTTTTAGCAGATTTCCAAATGAAAAGAAAAATGCACGCCATCCAGAGAGAAAACAAAAATACCGCTCCACAGAGCCTGTGAAATCCCATGCTTGGGGGTTTTAGGCTGCGTGTCAGTTGTGGGTCACCTATTTTCAATCACTTAGTTGCAAGGGGGTTTTATCCACCTTGTATTCCCTTCTTCCGGGACGGAGGTGCTTTTCTTTAAAGGAAGAGCTTAATATGTGGGGTGACTATCAGCTCTCATCAGCATAACCCCAAACACATTCCTACACCTACAGTTCACTGCGGTTTCCAGCTGAAATGAGCACTAGTGGCAGGAAAACACCAACTTTTACTAATTTTCACATCAGTTATCATTACAGGGGTTTTACAGGGCAGATTATCAATTAATCACAGTTCCTTGCTCAATGTAATGAGCTCAGAATACTTTTACCAGAGTGCATGATATGTAAACTAATACATTTTGATGTTTGCATCACATAATGAGCTCCATGTGTAGTGCTGGGCGGTATGACCAAGCATTTATATCACGGTATTTTTAAAGTGGTGCTGCTGTGTGAGAGACGCGGGAGCTGATGGCAGCGGACGCTGGATATGTGATGCGGTCGATGTGGATATTGTGGATGACTTCATCTCTCTCATCACATTCTACGAGTGCTACAGCTTCTGTTTCGGAACTTTCACGCTTAGTAACACATACAGCTGTATCCTCGCCACAGTGCACCAGTGACAAGAGTCCCCTCTCTAAAGGGGGTCGCACACCGGATGCGCAGCGCCGCGCCGCGTCGCGCCATGTCTTTCAAATTCGAACACATTGTTTTCTATGTGTGTACGCACACCAGCGGCGCCATTCGGCGTCTGTCCGCAGCGCCCAGCAACGACTCAGAACGCTGTTCAAATTCCTGCCGCGCCACAGAGCGCCATCGGCATTGTTTTATATTAAATAACATCATATTTGTCTCAAACCGTTGTTAATACATTACACCAAGATACCACTGCTGCAAAGTACTGTACACATTAGTTTTACAGCTTGAATAAAATGTAAACATATATAATTAAATGTATAATAAACGTAATCCTTTAAATGTTTTTTTGAGACATTTTTACATACACAAAATATTACAGTATTTACAGTATAGACCTATGTAACAATTGTCTGTCGTGATTACATTCACTGTCGTCGGTTGCTACCAACTGGATTTACCAGGACAACCGTTACAACACACTTCAGGTAATTTAAATAGCTGTGTAACGTTAGCGGACCGCAATGGACGACAAAAAACTAATCAACGACTTTTCATAACACAGATTCTTTTAATTGATTAACGTTCAAAACGCCGCTATTATCAATTTAAATAATATATTAAAATAATAAATTAAGTTAAAACTCACCCATCTTGCAGCTCAGACGTTGATTCGAAATTGAGCTCGCGCGTATAGAATGTGCGCGTCTGGTGTGCGATACCTTGAGTTGTCCTAGACGCGGCGCGGCGCTGCGCATCCGGTGTGCGACCCCCTTAACAGTGTCGCGTTCCGAACGGTATTTAAATGACACTGAGATTAATAACATGAGATTCGGTATTCGGTATGAACCGGTAAACCGCCCAGCACTATCCATGTGTATGGTTTTTCTAATGTGGTAAACTTGCTCGGTAGCGCACCCGGTGCAGCGTTGCTTTGAGATGCAAAGTGCTTAGACACAAGTCCCGAGAAACAAAGTCACGATAAAAAAGCTTGTAGAATCAAGCTAAAACGGCACGGTTGCTTCAGCAAATGTGTTTTGTCCTCATGTTTGCTTTTGTTAACACTATCGGTTATGTTTAGTTGAGGTGGTAAATTATTTTCATACCCAATAAAGCATTAACCACTTTACCCACTTAATCGCAATAATGCGCACAACAACCGATGTTATAAAACACTGCACGATTCACTTTTATCTGTTTTGGATCAAACCGAATGTGTGTGTTTTTTTAAGCAACGTAATATCATTTTGAAGAAAGGTCACCACTGGCATGTTTTTCCAATGAGCTTGAGTTGTTTAGTGTCCCATGCAAGAAAAAACATCATACGGGTTTGGAGTCATTTTAATTTTGGGCCGAACATTCACATGGTGCCATGTGATCGTGTTTCATGTTGCATTACGAGGCTGAAGCAGCATGACCGATGACTTTGACAACACTGCAGAACTGAAACATCTGGATCTGTTCTCCCTCGCCAGGCATGCATAATCAAATATAAGCATTGAGTAATCAAATAAACAGCAACTAGTCATGGTCACGCAACACTGATAAATGGCCAAATGACTCTTCCTAATGATGCATAGTTACGCCTCACAGCCAGTGGTGGTAAAGCTACTTCGTTACTGTACTTCAGTCCATTTTTCACGTATCTGTACTTTACTGGAGTATTTTTATGTTGAGTAACTTTTACTTTTACTTCACTACATTTCATAAAACATATCGTTACTCCTTATAATAAATACATCACGTGCTCCGAGACGCAGAAGCGGTGTCTGATTCATGAACAAACTGATTATTTTCACTGGACCGGTTCAATCGGTTCAACAAACGATTCATTCACGAGCTGGACTGATCCGATTGCAGCTGTTCTCCAGTCGATTCAAATGAACCTTTTAGAGCGAGTCTCCAGTGAACTGGACTCACAAGAACCGGGAGATGAATTATTGTAACTGAAAATCATATTTAGGTCAAAACGGTCAGTTGTTTGTGGACTAAATCTGCTGTAAAGGGTGATCTATTTAAGCCCTCTGAAATGCTTTAAATGCAGACAGATCAACATCAGTGTCTCTATGTTTTAGGTCAAAAAACGAAACATTAAAAAACAAATAACTCATACACGTTCATATTCCCAGCTGCTGTAACGTTAGCAGTGATATTAAAATGCTACGCATTTATCCCTATGTGACGTCTGTTTTTATATTTCTTATCAACAGCATTTTAATATTGTTCAGATCAGTGGTTCCCAACCTGGGGGGGGCGCTAGTTCACAGCAGGGGCGCGGGAGCAGATATACTTTGAGGTAGGGCTGGGCGATAAAACGATAACTATAATAATAATGATATCATTTTCCTCGATAAAACGAGTTCGATAAACATTCAATGTAATGTCTATGCGGGAAAAGCGGAACAAAACAGCGCTACTCATTTAAACCACGCCACACGGACCATATCCACTCGCTTCAAACAACGGCGCAGCGCAGAGCGAGCTGACTAGATGTGTTTGCTCACCGATCACTGAACAGCGCTTTGAGATCCAGTGAGAAGTGCTTGAATTCAGCAAAGAACACAAAGATCTGGTATAAACTAGTTTAAATCCAGATAAAACAGTGCTGACAACCACTGTGTTCAATGATACATTGGGAAGCACTGGTTTAGATCAACTAGCCGAGTAGACGGATATGAATGATTATTAATAACCATACTGAAAGTGAGACAATATTGTTAGCTGATGCTAACTGTCTAGATAACAAGCTTGCTGGTGCGGGGACAAGTTGGGGACATATTTAGATATAAAGTCCAATTCTTTTGTATTCTACCACCTAGATAGATTACATGTGATGGAAAAATCTATTGTTTATTATGTGATGTTCAGAACATAACTACAGTAATTATAAAAGAGGGAAGTGATGCCCCGTGGGGGCATGAGCCAGGGGTATTCTTACACCACAAACAAGGTTATATACACCACAAACTATAATTATATTTCAGGCCTTATTCTCATGTCATAAATAACTGTGACGTTCTGCTAAACAAGTTTTAAAACACTTTTTTCTCACTGGTGAGAATCAGACGGTGAACTCTGTTTCCTCTCTGATGCATTACAAGCTCCACAGTGAACATTACTACATCCCTCTCCTCAACGTAGTCCATATCAACAACAAAATATATCTCGACTCCATATAGTGCTTATTTTGGGAAAATCACAGGTATTTTGAGCAGTAGGATTATAAAAATATGCGCAAATATAAAATGTAATTAAGTAGTCTATATAAAATTGCTAAGTAATTATATCTATCAGTACTTTTTTAATTAAGTACATTAAAAAATTGAGTACTTTTGTACTTTCACTCGAGTAAAATTTTTACTGGAGTAATATTTTATAATACGTATGTGTATTTTTACTCAAGTACTTGATTCGTGTACTTCATCCACCACTGCTCACAGTTACAGCACATACAAACATTTACTATGGTAACTGAAAGTTTGTGTCAAAAATATTCAGCTCTTGATATGACTAATAACTACATTACTGCTCAATTGTTTGGGCTCGCAATATTGTTACATTTGACTAATATGTGAATATGTGTTAAGTGATCACTGTGATCAGCATCATTACTCCAGTCTTGTGTCACATGATCTTCAGAAATCATAATAATATGCTGATTTGCTTCTCAATAAAAATTTCTGATTATTATCAATGTTGAAAACAGCCCAATATGTTTGTGTAAACCTTGATACATTTCATTTTTCATGATTCTTTGATGAATAGAAAGTGCAAACGAACAGCATTTATTTGAAATAGAAATATTTTGTAATATTATACATGTCTTTATTGTCAAATTTAAAATGAATCCCTGCTTCAATAAAAGTATTTAAAGTAATTTAAAGTAAAGTAATTTCTTAAAACCGAGTAAAATTCAGATCAAAGAAATCAGTTAATATAACTGGAATAAACTAAGCTGTTACACCAATGAAAAGAATTGAGGAAATGTACATCTTTACTTCATTAACATGTTGTGAAAAGTTCTTGGCGAGAGGTTTTAGGTTTGGGATGACTGAGCGAAGCTGCTTCACGTTCAGTATGATGACTGATGTTTCTCAGGGGCGTAAAACGCACAGATATGAATGACTCACCATGGAAATAAGGCTTTATCTGGTGAAACAAACAAAAGAGAGCTCAACTCTCTCCGGTTTCGCTGGGGAGGAGACGGCAGAACTAAGCACATTGCCGCTGAAAGGGACTCTGGGAGGGGCGGCGGAGATGCACACCTGGGTTTCTCCACACAGGGAAGCTTTTGTAGACAATATCTCCAGGAAGATCATGAGTGATCTTCAAAAACACTCCCCACAGTGCTGGAGGTCCATTCTTCACATTTCAACACGTTATTAAAACATGCAGTCAGTGAACTACACTTAATTAACCAACAATACCAAAAACAAAGAACTGCGTTCAGCAATGCAGTTACCAATGTGAATGTGTCATGAATGAGTGATGGCGTGCATGTCTGCTCCAGACGTCCAGACGTCTCTCCGCTGTTGTTTGGAAAGCGGTAAGAGATGTTCTCTTGGGTCTGGTATGTAAAAGCGTCCGGGGCTTTGTGTGCTACTGAAGACTCCTAATGGCTCTTTGCTTTACCTGTGGCTCCGAAGTAAGTCTTCAGAGCCTCATCTATCAACAGCTCAATTGACAAGCCCGTTCCTGCCTCCACAGCGCAGAAGAACAAGGAAAGCAGGAGCTAAAATACAACATCAGACTCCCTGAGACACGAGAGGAAGAGACCGGTCAAACGGAGGAAGAGAGAGAAAGAGAGAGAGAGAGAGAGAGAGAGAGAGAGAGAAATCCCTCAAATGAGAGAGATGAGAGAGACTCAAACTT
>CM049867.1:3816399-3831399 GCA_027474115.1 Schizopygopsis malacanthus
AGCTCCATGTTTTACTTCACTTTTCCTTTTTTAGCTATTCAAAATATTCCCAGTGATTAAACTGTACGTAAATGCATTTTGCACCTTTATATATCATGTTAGTTCATCTATAACGGGCGATGGGCAAATTAGCATAATGTTCTATTAGGGTCATTATATGGACATGTCCATGTTTCTCTCCTTTACATAAATATTACACTTCTTTAACTGCTCGTCCCCACAGCCATGTACTGAGGAAAAGTGCTTTATTTCGAGGTCCAAAGCAATACAATACAATAATGTATTCATAACTATCATGTAAATGATATTTCATAAGCTGAAGTCACTGGTATGACCTGCTTTATTGTTAGGGAACTGTAAAAACTAGAATACGAATGAATTAAAATATTAATTTAGTGAGTATACCGTGATTGACAACATGTGGTTTGATTCCTTGCTAAAGCCGTTTTCAATGGTGTTATACTGTCACCTGACCTTCCTTTTATGGGTAAATAAATGCACAAAAAAAATGTCATTTATGCATATGTATAAAATCTAAAGATAATCTAATGTGGTCTAATTTTAAATGTTAGAAAAATAAATGTATTTTAAGACATTGTCCATACCAAAGGTCTACATTTCTGTAGAATGGCACATTATTAAATCCGTCTTTTAAGCAGCACATATGGGTGTCATGCCTTCAAAATATGTTTATATAACTGACTGTGTATTTAATGTGAATTTAATAAAAAAAACTGTAAGTTACTAATTATAACACTTTCATTGTACAGAAACACAGCAAAGGACATTTACATTACGCTATAAAACCATTATAATTTCATAATCAAGACTTCAGTCTCAAAAACTGCCATTATAATCGCTGAAGTGGTTTGAACTGTGAAATTGATATCTTACATCTGTTTGTTGTTTCGATGAGAGAATTCACACACTTCTGCACTTTGTTGTTTCTGAATCAAAAAAACAGAATTCTGCGATTGGTCAGTGCGTTCATAAGCTCAACAGAATCGTTGCGATTTTGCGTTAGAAACTATGACACATAAGCTCAACAGAATTTATTTTTCCAGGTTGTGATTGGTCTTTGAACAGAATCGTCTGTGATTGGTCATGCGTTCAGAAAGTTCATTGGTCAGTGCTTTCAAGAACAGCGTCTGCGATTTAGTTAAAATCTTCTGTATGCGTTCATTATAAGTGCGTTCACATCTGTAGTGCGTTCATGTCACTTTTGATTAATTTAATGCATCCTTGCAGAATCGTCTGCGAGAGTGCGTTCAATCAACAGAATCGTCTGTGAATAAATTCAGCTCATTTATACATCTATTGGTTATAATGCAGAACGAACGCAGATGTGATGAACAACGTTCTAGAGGACAAACATAACAAATATTATTCGATTTTGTGTCTTTTGGAAGCCAGGAAACAGGGGCACGTGCACAGCTAGACCAGCGATGAAAACCAATACCAAAACAGATGTACACTCACCTTCTCTATGGACAAAAAAACAACATCTGTTTATTTTAATACAGAAGAAAACAATTAGGTTAGAAATGATTCACAATGAATTATCGCACCGTTACAAAATGAGGAAAGACGACTCACTAAACAAATCAATGAAAAAACCTGACCAAGATTATTGGCAGAGTTCAGACTTGGTTATATCAGCAGAAAAGTAGTTTTGGGACAGAAAGTAATTATGTTGATGTGATATTATGAATAACATTGTTATGACAATTGGAAAATTACGATTACAACATACTGAGATAAATTAAAAAAATTAATTGCATACTATTTATGTATACTAATATACTGTAAAAATAATATATAAAAAAAAATTACACTCAATTGAAATGATATAGTTGAGCATTGATTGTTGCGATATATATTATTTTATTCATTAAATAATTGTAAATAATTTTATATCATTAAAAAAAAAAAATTCCAAAATATAGCTGCCATTTCTAACAATATAAGGTTCATTATTGTGAAAAGTTTAGGTTTGATGAGCTTTTAATGTTTTTGTAATCTGCCAAACAATGTTTTGATTAAAAATGGTAAAATTGACGTTTGAAATATATGTTTTCAGAATTTATAGTAAAATGTAATTTATTTCGCAGACAAACACAGAAATATATATTTTTGTAGAAACACTTTTATTTTTCCAGCTGATTTCCTCATTTTATAAACATCTGGTCACTTTTGTTAATTAAATGCATCATGGAATAAATTCAAAGATGAAGAAGCTCAGATTATTTATTCAGTGTGTGTGTGTGTGTGTGTGTGTGTGTGTGTGTGTGTGTGTTGTGTGTGTGTGAGTGTGTGTATGTGTGTGTGTGTGTGTGTGTGTGTGTGTGTGTGTGTGTGTGTGTGTGTTGTGTGCGTGCGTGCGTGCGTGTGTGTGTGTGTGTGTGTGTGTGTGTGTGTGTGTGTGTGTGTGTGTGTGTGTGTGAGAGTGTGTGTGCATGTGTGTGTGTGTGTGTGTGTGTGTGTGTGTGTGCGTGTGTGTGTGTGCGTGTGAGAGTGTGTGTGTGTGTCGTGCATGCGTGCGTGCGTGCGTGTGTGTGTGGTGTGTGTGTGGAGAGTGTGTGTGTGAGTGTGTGTGTGAGTGTGTGCTGTGTGTGTGTGTGTGTGTTTGTGTGGACAAAACATAGCAAAGAAAAAAAAAGATTTTCTTAGTCTGTATTTTTGTCTTGTTTTTCAGTCCAAATATATAAGCATTGATATTAAAAAAAATAAATAAACTTAATTCAAAGAGAAAACTAGTTTATTTTTCTTATCCAGTGACAGATCTTTTGTTTGTATTTTTTCTTGTTTTAAGCATAAACATTATTTTTTTTTAAACTGAATGGAATGTATTTACATTTTTCATGTAGACGTGTTATTACTATATATAATATTTATAATGTATTTTCTCGACACATTCAAGCATATTCCTCTACAAAAACAAATATTATTCTCCACCATTGTGTTTGTGTAACCTGAACTTGACTATATTTTACAAAGAGGGGACTTCAAATGATTTTTTAATGATGTGATTAATACAAATACATGATGTTATGGTAAACAAGGTTCAGCCCTAAACATAACCATCAGTGAGGCGTAAGAATCATAAGAAAAATTGCAAATAAGATTATGAGTTCATTAAAATTAGTCACCAATTTGCCAAACTGTAATATAGTTCTAATAGATAATATAATAGTTAATAACTAAATCTATTAACATGACATATCACTCGAGATCCTAAAATGTGTTTTAATGTCACTATTGCTGAGGATTGTGTGATCTTTGAACAATAAAGGTCAAGATATTTAAAGTATACTTGCAATAGTTGCACTTTAGCACAATCAAATATACTTGAGTCTGTCTTTAGTTGAAATGTACACCAGTAGAGTATACTACACGTACAATCACAGGGCATTTTTATTGAGTACATAAATATGTATTCTTAGTATACTTAACATAAAATAAATGTATTTCAAATACATTGCAGTCTATTTATTTTTCACTAGGGAACAGATTTGTTTATGTTTTTGAAATAAGTATCTTTCTCATACACCAAGGCTGCATTTAATCAATAAAAAATACAGTAAAAATAGTAATATTGAGAAATAGCTTTGCAATTTCAAAAATCAATTTTCTATGTGATTATATAGTAAACTGTAATTTATTTCTGTGATCAAAGCTGTATTTTCAGCATCATTACTCCAGTCTTCAGTATCACATGATCGTCATAATTCATGCTAATATACTGATTTGCTGCTCAATAAACCTTTATCTTTTTTATTTTTGGATATTAGAGTTATAATACTATCAATACAGATACAATATCACATGATATTTATCATTTACATCCATGCAAACTGCTTTTGTAAGGACATGTGTTACTTCTAAAGAGAGACTTTCAGTCTTGCAGCAGACAAGTCCGTCCTTCAAATTCCCCATAAAAATGTCCATAATAAACAATAAAGCCCTGTAGACATCAATATCGCAGAAAAGCTTCAGCAGAAGGACGCAAACACTCCCAGGTAATTTAATTACAGCGGTCAGTTTCAGTATCTATGCTTCTCTTTTTTCTTTACAGCAGTTCAGAGTCGGAGACGGTCAAACCGGAGGATGTGTGTGTGCCTTTAAGTCTGTTGCATGTCGAAGGCAAAACAGAAGAATGCAGCTCATTCGCTTTTTTAATTAGACGAGCCTCATTACATGGGTACCCACAAACAAATGGTAAATAAATAACGATTGACCTCATGTTATCAGACATCTCTATGTCTAATTTTCTCTCTAAATCGCTCTTTCCTATTTCTGCTGCTCTGCTTTATTTCTCCCGGATCTACAGTTACGTTCCTCTCTGTCCAGCATCTCTGGCCAAATATGCTCTGAAATGATGGCAGCACCTCTAATCGCCCATTCTGGCCTTTTTCTGTTCAAGGGAGATCTAAGCTGGTTTCGCCGAATCAACTTCAGGGTTTATTTTGTTTCAATAATGCAGTAAGCTGCCTTCATAGACCACATTTCAAGATACACTACTGAGGGTCGTTAAAATAAGTAGACAACATAATCAAGCTGACGTTTTAAACTAATTTTAAGGCACCACTGCATACAACATTCAATCTAGCTGCAAAAGTGTACTGTTTTCCCCATAGGTGTCATTATTTGCTTATTAGAGGATCATGCTGTTAGCTTAACAACATTCGAGTTGCATCAAATATTGCCTTTGCATTTCGTACATTTTGTGTCTCTTCATTTGGCGTTTGCTAAAACACTTTTATATTTTCTGCTTTTGGATATATAATGCTTGTAAAAAGCCATTGGAGACGACCGATTGTTTTTTTTAAAGCAATGATAGTGTAAGACTCACCCAGAGTTGCCGACTCCAGCACACTGGCCAATAGCAGCACTTGTAAAACTCCCATGGTCCCACCCCTCGTTCTGGATTGGCTGGTTTGAGTGTGGCTCCTCCTCTTCCAGCAGATTGGTTGAGTGAGAATGAAGCGAGTTCACTCAGTGGTTCCTTCTGTGCAGGAATTATAAAGCCACCTATGAACACAGAAAGAGAGGAAAAAGTACTGTTTTAGTGATCAATCCAGGTTATTAAACTGTCAATACTGATATAAACACAATCAAAACTGTTACACAACATTTACACAATAAAGATCTGTCTGTGTGTGTGTGTGTGTGTGTGTGTGTGTGTCTGTGTGTGTGTGTGTGTGTGTGTGTGTGTGTGTGTGTGTGTGTGTGTGTGTGTGTGTGTGTGTGTGTGTGTGTGTGTGTGTGTGTGTGTGTGTGTCTGTGTCTGTGTGTGTGTGTGTGTGTGTGTGTGTGTGTGTGTGTGTGTCTGTGTGTGTGTCTGTGTCTGTGTGTGTGTGTGTGTGTGTGTGTGTGTGTGTGTGTGTGTGTCTGTGTGTGTGTGTGTGTGTGTGTGTGTGTGTGTGTGTGTGTGTGTGTGTGTGTGTGTGTGTGTGTGTGTGTGTGTGTGTGTGTGTGTGTGTGTTTTATTTTATTTTAGTACTTTATTGTTGAAATATTGCCCTGGCAACTAACTACAAAAAAAAAAAATAGTTGAAGATTTTGAGGAGTTGAAGTTTTACAATATTTATATTTTATATAATTTCAAATTCACTTCACTCAAATTGAAAACATAAATAAGTTATTATTAAATGACGAGGCCATCAACAGACCTAAAAAAATATATATATATATGTAAAAAATGTTAGCCCAAAAAAGACCAGATAAAAGTATTGGTCAATGCAGGTTATCTCAAATCAGTGTTATTGTTTATATATTTTAGCGTCTTTATTCATATTTTTTTTTATTAGCTTGCATTAATTAGTTCTCATACTGTATATAATTTTATTTAAAGCTTTAGTAATTTAGCTGTTTTTGTAATTTTAATTAGTTTTTATTATTTTTAATTTCTATTTTACTTTCACTTCTATTTATTTCGATTGATTTAAATGTTAATAGTTTTAATACTTCAGACTTGAAAGTAAATTAGAAATGTTGCCCAGCTAAGTGAACAAAAAGGTTCTATTGACATTTGTTTCATCTAATATTTACATTTACATCACATGAAGCTTGGTAATAGATCTGTAATAGTTGTAGTTAACAACTTACAGTCTTAAAATGGCCAAAAATCAGCTGATTTATCATTTTATCATAATCGCTATCATTTATTTATTACAATGAGCAAATCAAGGCTTAAACATCTCCATTTAAAGCAATGCAGAGTAGCTGTTCAGTAAAAAGCACAATACAGTATCATGGCACTACCTGTTAAAACAGTAGTAATGAACATGCCAATTATTGAGTGTAATTTATCATAATACCATGGTATTATACGCTTGACAGCATCACTGTATCACAGAACCAGCCCAGTATGTCCAATGTGTCAATCTGAAACACAGTATCTGACCCTGTTTCCCAGAAGACGAGTGAGCGATTGCTCCAGACAGCTGATGACAGTGACGGACCGTCCCGGGTCAAAGGTCACCTGACAAGGACATTTTCACTCATCATAAACAAACCAAAAAAAACAGGTCCATGCATTCTCCTGCAGACTAGATAACTCCACATGCCTGCGTGGGAACTGTGAGGTGTGTCCCATGATGCGTTGCACCATTGCTTTAGTGTTAATTGTGAAATAACACCAAATGATGATCATAACAGACATAAAGAGAACACACATCAACACATCTACAGATCTGCAGCCATGCGGAAGTGCATTGTGAGACCTTTCAGATAAATCCTGCTTGCAAACAAGCCTTTCAACACCTCTCTCGCCCACTCTCTCTCTCTCTCTCTCTCTCTCTCTCTCTCTCTCTCTCTCTCTCTCTCTCTCTCTCTCTCTCTCTCTCTCGCCCTCTCTCTCTCTCTCTCTCTCTCTCTCTCTCTCTCTCTCCCATCCCGTTGTTTCGTGGCTCTCGGGATCCGGCTGATAAAGGATCTGGAATGCCGGAGCGCTGCGGTGGATATGAATAGGTGCTGATGTTTACAGATTCCTCAGGTCTCAAACCTCCAGAAACACTTCAGAGCGAACTAAAGCATGGAGCAGAGTCGGATTCAACTTTACACTGCATTACAGACATGTTCAAAGATATTCAAGATATATATATTTTTTATATATAAACATTTTTAAAATGACAAAAGCACAAAAATTATTTAATTAAAACTGAAAAGGTACAAATAAAAGCTAATTCAAAGTTAATAAATACTATAATAATGTGCAAATCAGTGGACGGAAACAGGTGGCCCGCGGGCCAAAACTGTCCCGCCAGTAATAATATCTGTCCCGCGCCTGCAGCCAGATTATTTTGATAGCGGCTGGTTCTGAAATAAATCTGTCATGAGAGCAACAGTTACTCACAATCAGAGTATTAGCGGTGTGATTGTGAATGGAGCGAGCGGATTTGTTAAAAGTCGGAGCGTCATGGTTTTCACTCGCTCCAAGAGCGCTCCACCACCATCACGAGTACAATTCATGCCAACGTCAGCACGTCCTGATTCTGCTGACTTAGATGTGTTACTGGGTCAACATATATTGTTGACCCTGGAGCAACATTTTAATCCAAAAATGTAATCTTGACCATTTGCCTACACCTAAACCCCAACCTTAACCATGAGTAATCCCTAAAATCAGAGGAAATTATAGATGAATGACACGGATGTACAAGCAACAAACACTGATTCTAAGCCGAATCTTCACAAAAATTATAAACTTGTTCTTCAAATCTGATTGGTTAATAACAATGTTGTTCCATGAACATGTCACACTTGGTAAAATCAGGTTCTGCCCAACGACACGTAATATAACAGCATATTTAGACAAAATTCACCTGTTAAACATATTTAACTAGCTAGATAGAGAAGGATCGCTCAAATCAGAAGAATGTGAAGGCTATGATTATGCAGTGGACATAAGCGGGAAGTTACAGTTACATCTGTCGGTCACTACGAGCAGCAGCAGACCGAGGCGATTCAGCACATCCTGCGTGACGCACCGACCACCGCTGCCAGGCCTCAGTCTGCCCATCGCCATGGGCGCCCTCCTGCGTCCTCCAGAGCTGCTCCGCCCCAGGCTGAATCGACACCTAGGCTGGTGCGTGGAGCCTCTCGCAGGAGAGCGGCGCCCCCCGCGTCCCAGCCAGGCCCCAAGTCGTCCAGGAAGTCAACGAAGCGGCCCTGATGCGGTCAACCCGAAGATGTTGGAGTTTGCTCTTTCTCAGGAGACGGCGAGAACAGCGCCGCTCCTTCCCCCGGACGAGGGCCGGGAGGAGAATCCTATGTTATTTTTTTGTTTCTGTTCTGCCGCTGGACCAAGGTTTCTCAAAGAAAGAGCAATTTCCTTTTCCTCCGGGTTCTCAGGTCTATGGGACGACAGTGTGCGACACCCTGCTTCCTCACTCTCGCCCACGACCCATCTTGCCAGCAGCCAAGAGAGTACGGTTCGGGGACGCAGTACCTCCCCACGCACCTCTGGCCAGTCCCGTTTAGGAGAAAGCGCCGCCTTCTGTACCATCCAGCCCTACTCCCCTTCGCTGCACCACAACAGGTACGTCGATTGCGCCGTTGGAGCCGCTTGCACAGCGTCTGGAGGCGTGGCTCACGCCGCCCAGGCCGTCTCTCGCTGGCTCACGTGCACAATTCGACTCGGCTAAGCGATTCAGTTCTCCAGGCGACCTCCCAAGTTCATCAGCATTTTCGAGACTTTGGTGGCAGTCCGGAACGCCCCTGTCTTGCGCGAGGAGATTGCTGTCCTCCTGGCAAAGGATGCAATCAAGCTGGTCCCTTCAGCCGAGATGAGGCAGGGGTTTCATAGCCCTTACTTCATCGTACCCAAGAAAGGTGGTCACCAACCAATCCTGGATTGGCGAGTCTTGAACCAGGCTTTGCACAAGCTCCCGTTCAAGATGCTGACGCATTATCAAATGCATCCAGCCCTAGGATTGGTTTGCAGCGATCGACCTGAAGGACGCTTACATTCATGTTTCGATCCTTCTAGGACACAGACCGCTCCTACGGTTTGCATTCGAGGGTCGGGCATGGCAGTACAGGGTCCTCCCCCTCGGGCTCTCCCTGTCTCTCCGTGCCTTTACGATGTACAAGCTCAGGGAGGATGAGGAGCAGGTCCTGCTGATTACGCCGCATTGGCCCACCCGGACCTGGTTTCCCTAACTCATTACCCTCGCAACAGCACCTCCATGGCGCATTCCTCTGAGGTAGGACCTCCTCTCTCAGGGACTCGTCACCATATGGCACCTGCGTCCAGATCTGTGGAACCTCCATGTGTGGCTCCTGGACGGGACGTGGCAGACTTGAGCGGTCTACCACAGCAAGTGGTAGAGACCATCACTCAGGCTAGAGCTCCTTCAACAAGGCAAACCTACGCACGCGAACTGGTGTTCTTCTCGTTGAGAAGACCCCCGAAGATGCACGATTGGAGTAGTGCTTTCTTTCCTGCAAGAAATGTTGGAGCGTAGGCTGTCACCCTCCACCTTAAAAGTGTATGTGGCCGCTACGATGCAGTAGCGGCCGGTCCCTGGGAAAGCATGATCTCATCGTGAGGTTCCTGAAGGGTGCCAGGAGGATGAATCCCTCCAGGTCATCCCTTGTACCCTCTTGGACCTCTCTATCGTCCTGGCTGGACTTCAGAGGGGCCCCTTTGAGCCGCTGAACTTGGATATGTGCCCAAGGTTCCCACCACGCCTTTCTGCAATCAGGTGATGAACCTGCAAGCACTGCCCTTGGAGGAGGCAGATCCAGCCTTAGCATTGCTGTGTCCCGTAAGAGCATTGCGCATATACGTGGACCGCACCCGGAGCTTCAGTAGCTCTGAGCAGCTCTTTGTCTGCCACGGAGGTCAGCAGAAAGGGAAGGCTGTCTCCAAACAGAGGTTGGCCCACTGGATAGTGGAGGCCGTCGCCTTGGCATACCAATCTCAAGGCAAGCCGTGCCCCCTGGGGGTGAGACACTTGCCTCTTCCCATGTGTTGGCGCACGGCGCCTCTCTGGTGGACATCTGCAGAGCTGCGGCTGGTCGACACAGAACACCTTCGCAAGATTCTACAGTCTTCGCGTTGAGCCAGTCTCTTCCCATATGTTGGGTAACAGGTAATGAGCGGGAAGAACTGGCCGGTGTCATGCTTGCTGTGCCATTCCCCCTCACCCGGGGATACGAGCGCCTTTTTCTCCTCCAGTTCAGTTTCCCGGACGGTGAACCCTGGTGGAATCCTCCAAGCACCCCCAGCAGTCAGACTGGGTGGAGTAGTCTGACACCAGCCCCAGTACTGGTGTTAGTTCGCCTAGGTGTCTGTATGGCTTGATTCCCCTTTGGGTAATCCCATATGTGTATTTCTCCACGGTAATGTTTCCCCTCATGGTAAACCTGTGTCTTCTCTTTGACAGAGCTCTCTGTCATCTATATCCGGTTTCGATGAGCAGAAATGGCAGAAATGCTCAATCCTCCCTACACCTAGGTAGGATCTGCCCCAGTCCAGTCGTAAGTAGTACTGTCCCAAGTCTGGGTCAGTCAATATCAGTGTCTCCACGTTACCTCCCTTCGGGCAGGATGTGGCCTCCGTAGTGCCCTGTCTACGAAACCGTAACATGCTGTAACAACAAATTGTAGGATACTTGATTTTTTCACTAGAAGGTCAGAAATCCCTTCTGATTTCTGTTAGGAAAGGAACAGCAGCTTGGCTATCTCCAGCAGCAATGTACTCAGTTTGGTCTGCGGGCACCAAGGTTAGTGAATTTACGCTGGGGCGGTGGGAAGGTTGCAACCTCTTGCATGACATTTGTGTGGCGGTGTCACGCGCTTGATGTCAACATCTGCATGTACATGTGAGCGATGAGCTTTCTGAGCTGATTTTCTGAAAATGGTGAACCCATTTGAGCGGTGTCCGATCAGAGTATGTGATAAAAGCTCGGAGTGCGGAGCGCAAAATGGGAATTTTTAAAAGTTGACGCTCGGAGCACGGAGGGGGAATTGTTGACGCTCCACTCTGCTCACATACTCTGATCGGACACCGCCACACAAATGTGGCTTTTTCTTTATGGCTGTCCTCAAACAGGATTTAACAGAGTAACAGCTCACTACTAGTTACAAAATACAGTGTAACAGTCAGTCACAGGCAATTCTAGTCGCATTTTTCATCAAATAATATCTTAAATTATCCTTTGACTATGTTCTGACCCGCCATCTAGTGACGAGATTTGTTTTTGGCCCGATGCAAACTTGCGTGCCGACCCCTGGAGTAAATAGTCATGTTGTGGTCACTTGTGTGTATACTTCTCTTTCGCTTTAATTGACAATAAATATATACATTTATTATTTTGTAAATGAATCCAACTTTAAAAAAATTATATAAATTGTTATAAAATAATATTGTTGACAAGGCAACATTTATGTTTCTTTGTCTATTTAATTAATTTATATTATATTAAACAAAAAAAAGTAAAACAATTTAATAGTATATTAATAGACTAAAACAAACTAAAATTACTAAAATAACACCACAAGTCAAAATAAATTATTAATAATTATTATTAAAATAACGCACATAGAATGCATGCTTTCACTTTAATACATGATGCTGAATAAACTGTGTGTGTGTGTGTGTGTGTGTGTGTGTGCGTACGTGTGTGTGTGTGTGTGTGTGTGTGTGTGTGTGCGTGCGTGCGTGTGTGCGTGCGTGTGTTTGTTTAATGTGTGCAGACTGTGTGTAATTGGCCAATCGGAGCAGAGGAGAGCGGCATGCTGGGAGACACGGAGGAGCAAGCGAGGCCTGAATCCCCAGTGTCAGCGCAATCGTTGGGCTTTTTTGAACCATGATTCCCTGTCGTCAGCGAGTGCGTTGGGCTTTTCGCTCAGAGACTGTCACGCACTTCCAGAGAGAGACAGCTCTGACTGAAGCCACATACAGCACCTGAAAACATGCATGCACACAAACAAGTGTCACGGCGGAGGGATTCGAGCTAAACGTGCTTCACTACGTCTATAAATGAGGGTGAGATTCTTCAGAAATTATCACGTGCGTTTACACCTCTCACGCAACTCCACCAAACCAATGCATTCACACTCGCTCTCTCCTTCTCCAGAACAACATCTCCATGTGAAGTTTGCTTACGCTGAGGCCCGACGCCAATCTGGGGAAGATATCGGGACAGAAACTCGCTCATTAACCTCCTGACCTCCTGGCACACACAGAACGCCCTCATTAATGTATTAATGCTTGTGTGATGCTCTCACTGTAAGAGGATATATGAGATCGCCTGCAGATATTATAATGCACATGACACACAAACATGTCAAGAAGTGTTCCTGTGGCTCAGTGGTAGAGCATTGCGTTAGCAGCACAAAGGTTGTGGGTTCGATTCCCAGGGAACACACATACTGACAAAAAAATGTATAGCCTGAATGTACTGTAAGTCGCTTTGGATAAAAGCGTCTGATAAATGCATAAATGTAAATGTCACTGGAATCAGACTGCTGTCCTACTGTGCTATTTCAGGATGCAGGTTTTTTTTTTTTTTTTTTTATTAATTAAAAAAGGAAAATCTTTTAAATATGTATTAACCTAGTGTTGCATTAGTATTATTTACATACTATTATAGTGTTTATTAATATACTGAATTAGCATTTATTTGTATGTTCTTATTTTAATGTGCATTAGTTTTTTTAGTGTGAGTTAAGTCACATTTCAAGCATTGCAGAAGCTGCAAAGAGCAGGCTGTACTGTACGTCGCTTGTTAAAACTACTGAAAATCTCTCTCATCCTCAGAGGTCTGGTGGTGTAGTTTGAACAGCGATCAAATGTTCAACAAACGGCACAGACAGAAGTTTATCAGGCCAGTGCTCTCATCCACACATCTTCAAACGTGTGTTATCTGCACATCTGTGTGTGTGTGTGTGTGTATGTAGGACAGAGTCCATATCATGATAACGATCAGGGTGTGTGTGGTTTTCCTCTAATAGTGAGCCGTGTGGAGCGACACAAGCTTTCATTAGCAAGAGCTTCACTCACACAAACACACACGGAGAAACACGATCCTGCCGTTATCTGATGGAGCTGAATGTAACACTGAATAACCTCAATCCTCAGTCTATCCCTGCGCTATACTCGTATTCCTCAAACAGGTTACTGTCGCCTACAGTGACTCAAACAGCACTGAACCTCAGTGTTATTCACACAAAAATCACAATTTACTGATGACAAAAGAAGATATGTGGAAGAATGCAGGTAACACAACAGCTTGGGTTTGGTTTAAATCAGCCAGGTGTTTGCATGAGCAAAAACATTTTGCATGCATCTTCAAAAGATGTGCACCGAACGGCATTGAGATGAAAATGTGGCGCTTCCTTTGCACAAATGAAAAACCTGATATTTAAATGTACCCAAATCTAGTTGTCTTGCAAAGAAGTCAAATCAAATGTATACATATAGCGCTTTTCATGATACACGTGGTTTCAATGCAGCTTTAATGTTAATGTTTGGATTTTTTCATATGCCTTACATTTAGCAGATTTAAGCAACATAACAAGCAATCAAGCAGCTTTGGTATATAGCATATATTATCTGTACTAGTGTACTATACGTATGTGGGTAAATTTGGACATACAGCAAAATAAAGCGCTGCTGTTTTGTTCAGAAAAACTAATATAATATATCTAGGGATCCAAAACTAATGAACGCTTGCACTTACTTGAGAATCACACACTCTTATTTTAAAAAGGGAAAACACGGATGCATTGGATTTGCACTTGTTCCCTCACTTTGCATGATTTTCCATCGTGGATAGAAAGTCAAAACAATTCCTCTAGACACACAGAGCCATTCAAATCAGTGTTCAAGCCCACAATCACAGTTCAACACCCGCCGTGTGTCACTCACCAGGAAACGGGGCGCACTTCCACAATTCATGATGACTAGTTGCAAATCTGCCACATATTTGGGCGCTATGGGACTTTTACAGACAGAATTAAATTTACAATAAAAATGTATTTTCATTAACTAGTATACCTATTTTTTGACCATTATAATATAATATACCGATAACCATTTCAAAACACAGGTGGTAAAGTGAAATGTTCATCACAAGCTTTTTGGGACAAATTTGTACCCAAGAGTGAGATAAATCTGACACAATATCCTTTATGGCACATCTTTTGGGGATTTGTGTGTGTGTGTGTGTGTGTGTGTGTGTGTGTGTGTGTGTCTCTGTGTGTGTGTGTGTGTGTGTGTGTGTGTGTGTGTGTGTGTGTGTGTGTGTGTGTGTGTGTGTGTGTGTGTGTGGCTTTAATGGTCGCCACAAGAAAGGCAATTCCAACAAATGTAGATTCCTGCAATAACATTATCGAAAACAATCCAGTTAGCATAAAGGCTGTGAATGTCACACACACACACACACACACACACACACAGGAAGAAAGTGAAGCGAAGTCATCTGTTGTTGTTGCTGTAGCTGCTGTTATAACAGAGATGAAATATGAGTCACTTACACCCTGAGAGTTTGCAAATGATTTTCAGCGAGTTTTGTTTTGATTTCTTTACCGGAGAAATTTGGTTATTCTGCCTCTTATTCTGTGCCTCAGACATTCAACTACAGACCGAACATTAGACTTTCCTTCTTTCTGCACACACACACACACACACACAGACACACACGCACAGACACAGACACAGAGACACACACACACACACACACGCTCAGCTCAGGAGCAGTGTATAGTCAGGTTGTGTTGTAGTTTGATCTCTGTGCACTTATTTGGACAAAAGTCTCCTGCTGAGGGACTGAAAGACTCATCCATTTAGAGTTTTACAGTTCCACACACACACTGGCGGATTTCCCTCCCGCTGAGGGGACAATATGGTCATCTGCGTGGGGCGTCTGATTGGCCGCTGCGTCCCTCAATCACTGCCAGCGTCCAATCACGCGCTCTTTGATCATGTGACCGCTGTTCATTCTTCAACACAGCTCTACACCTCCATCTGTTCATCCGTCTCTGTGT
>CM049867.1:3838899-3851399 GCA_027474115.1 Schizopygopsis malacanthus
CACCATTACTACCACTACTACTAATAATAATAATAACAATAATAGTTGTTGTTGTTGTAGTAAATTATGCAGCCATACAAAGAACCACAGCAAACCTGGAACTTTGATTCAAATCGCATATTAAAAATCACATTCACAATTTTTATAACGGGATAATAACTTCAATTTAGGCTACATGTTTTCCTCCAAATCATCAGCGCTGTTTGACAGAGTGCATTACCATCAACTTTCATTGAACAGAAAACAACGGCCCAGATTCTGCTGAATGTTCTTCCCATGAACAAAATAGAGGATTGGAGCGACACAAGGGTGAGGTAAGGTTTTCATACTTTAAAAGCGTTGAGAAAGCGTTTCAACCCAATTAAAACACACCCAGAGTGCCGTTCTCACCTCCGTCCCACAACCTAAAGGAGCTCGTTCCTGCCTCGTTCCCGCTGATGCTGACAGCTCATTAAACCGGAGCGCGTCACCACCAACCTGAGTGTACTGCAGGCTAGTATTATTTTATGAGACGGAGCCGGGTTACTGTATTTCCGCTCTATGCTAAACAGCGAGCGATGAGGTTCAGAGAGCAAAGAGTCACTTAGCGAAGTTTGGTTAAACAGATATTGGTTAAAGTTTAGCACAATACCATTAAACCTCTCGCATTTACCTCTCAGTCTCTATTCGGCATTTTAAGCGAAATGACACATAAAGGTTACCTTGTGTTTTTAAGACGGAGTCTCTGAAGGTGAACGCACTTAACGTTTCAGAAACGAACGAGCCAGTGATCTTTACCATGCTAACATTTCCAAGCTGAAGCAAACAGCTCACCGCTTTCAGGAGTCAACTCTGCTGCCGTGCATTTCAAAACATCTGCATCAAATATGACATTTCAAAAGATGCGTTAAGACTGCATATTTCTTCTGTGTTCAAATTATGACTTCTTTTGCTGTTTAATGTGCAGAGAAAGATATATATATATAGCTGTGCATTGACTGACTTACTGACCTCAGACACACTTGCACTTAAGCATACTTTTAAAAATAAGAAATAGACTTTAAAAGAGTATACTTAAGTGTTAACTGAACGCAATGTTTTCAGACTCTTAATTGCATGTTTACTACAATTAAATTAAAATGCATTATAAGTTAAAGTGATATAAAATGCAATTAGCTGACGTTGTAAGAGTTGTTGTAAGAGATTTTGGACTAATTTACTGTAAGTAAGACTTAAGTACATCTTTATGAGCAATTTCATAATTTTATGTCTTTGAAATAAGGTTAAAATCCATTTATGGTAAACCATAAATTATAAAATATACTTTAATGTCATTTCAATTGCAACTCGTATGTCATTAATTATATTTGCATTTACTCATTTGTAATAATTTAGAACTTTTCAAAATATAAATAAATATCAATTAACGCTATAAAAATAATCAAGTACGTTACACATGCTTAAGTATGTTAGTCAACACATCAAAATAAGTGTACTTCATTAAAACATGACAAAAGATTATCAAAACAATGATTTAAGATTTTAATTTGACATTAAAAGGTCACTTTTTAAAAGTGTACTTAAGTGTGTTTAGAAACAGTGATAAAAGTGTTTCTCTTTAAGTCACTTAAGTGGTCTTTTATTTAATAAACAGGCTATTATATCATCTGCAAGTGTGTTTTTTTAATATACTTTTAAGATTACAAGCACACTACAAGTGCACATTCACTACAATTAAGCAAACTTATTTTTTTACAAGTGACCCCAGCAACAACATAGCAACATGCTAAAAAAACATGTGCGCTAAACCCTAGCAAAGAAACGCTGGTAGTTAAACGCATAAAAACCAATGCGGTAAAGACAAATTGGGCAGGGAAGTCGTTTTTTCCATGTCGTTTCAGATGAATGAGATGGTTTGAGGATTATCATCACACACACACACACACACACACACACACACACACACGCGCACACACACACACACACACACACACACGGCACCTGCCAAAGACACAGCCAGTCTCTCTCAGGTTGATTTGCCATGCAAATATAATCTCTTTATTATGAAGTGCTTGAGGAGACGCGGCCAAACAAGCTTCATCTGCCACTGAAGCTCTGATATATAGTCCTGATGAACATCTCATCTTATTGATTTATTTATTTAGACAAACAATCCCTTTAAACAAAACAATTTCTCTGTTCAATGGCTCTCAGATGAATCTTTCTGCTGTCTGGGAGAAATAATTGAGACATCGCTGATCTGATGTGTGATGTGTCTCTCATGTGTGTGTGCGTGCGTGCTTGTGTGCGTGCGTGTGTGTGTGTGTGTGTGTGTGTGTGTGTGTGCGTGCATGCGTGCGTGTGTGTGTGTGAGAGGGGAAAGACAGCAGTGTTAATCTCGTTAAGGTGATCTGATCCTTGTTTAAAAGATCGAGGCTAATTGAACTGAAACAAAAGCCATCGCTATGGAAACTCCTTGGAGAGCCGATGGAGACGCTCTGAGATCTGAGAGACGAGCTCCGCTTTCATCAGAGCAGATGCTGCAGCTCAATTAAACTCTCTCAATCACTCACACCACAAACAACAGCTAAACAATGACGACCGGACCACTTCCTGTTGCCTGTCTCTCTCTGAAGCAGGTGTAAATGAGAGCCATGTGTGAGCTCTGCAGGTGTAAAACATCTGAATCTTCCAGGAGACTGTTGACATTAATTAACATCACAGGTACGCAGTCGCTCGCGCTGTCCATCTTTCAATGCTTTCCTCTCTCGTTCTCAAATTAAATGACGGCTGAACTCGGCTCTCTGTGAAACATGATCTTCCTGTTGATGCCCGTAACAAAGAGCTGAAAGGGATCTCGCTCTCACACACGCACAGATTCAGCTCATCTGGTGTGCGTAACACACGAGTCTCTCGTTACAGCAAACACTTAAATAAGGATGAAGGTAAACAGCTACTGACACACACACACACACATCATCTCGATCTCTGGACTAAAACCTGAGCTGCTTACCTAGACCCAGCTGGCAAACTAAACTCAGAGAAGCTATGGTCTTTAACACTTACAAAAAAATAAGTGTAAAGTTCACTTAATGGTTTAAAAAATACCTTAGCAGTATACTTCTGTGCAAAAACAATCAACTGTAAGTATGTTAAGAAAGCTTGCAGTTGTCGACTGGTATTTTACTATGAGAGTAGGCCGAAGTGCACTTTAAATCAACTAAAAAGTGGGCTAGAAGTATATAGATAGTAGGGATGTCACAATTCTCAAAATAATATTGAAACGTTCGGTACGACATCCACGGGTCAATACGTGCTGGTGAATTGCGGTTTTTCGGTTTTGCGTTTAAATAATTTCTGTGTGTTTTATTTATCTCTGAATTGGTTCTCTCTCTGTGTGTGTGTGTGTGTGTGTGTGTGTGTGTGTGTGTGTGTGTGTGTGTGTGCATGTTTACGTGGTTTATGAGGACACAAATTTGTATAATGACATGGGTATGACATAGGTATTACAAGGAGGTGATTTATGAGGACTTTTTCAGTGTCCCCATAATTCAAAAGGCTTATAAATCATACAGAGTGAGTTTTTTTGGGGAAAATAGAAATGCACCGTCTCCTGTGAGGGCTAAGTTTAGGTGTAGGGTAGGTGTAGGGCAATAGCACATACAGTTTGTACAGTATAAAAACCATTACGCCTATGGAGAGTCCCCGTAAACCATAAAAAACAATGTGCGTGTGTGTGTGTGTGTGTGTGTGTGTGTGTGTGTGTGTGTGAGAAGAGTGTGTGTGTGTGTGTGTGTGTGTGTGTGTGTGCGTGCGTGCGTGCGTGCGTGTGTGTGTGTGTGTGTGTGTGTGTGTGTGTGTGTGTGTGTGTGTGTGTGTGTGTGCCCATGAGTTCACGTGCTGTGATGATGAAATCCCCACTTATAATGTGCATTTGAAGAAGCAACACATGCAGAGCATCTTCTCTTGTAACGACATGCAATGATGCGCCTTTCTAAACCTGTTGTCCAACATAAGAGAACATTATAACTTGTTTTTACTTCACAACATTATAGACTATAGTGTTTGAAATAACTGATCTGATGTGGCTTCTTATCACAGAATGAGGCAGAAAAGATTAAAAAAATGTTGTATTTTATACTTTAATAAAGGATATGTTGATTAGAAATGGTTTACAAATATACGTATAATATAATTATTCATTTTTTAGTAAGGGATTCAATGCTGCCAATTGAAAAATAAAATAATTAAAAACACCATTAGCGTTGGTCAGGAAAACTTGGAGCTGTCATGTCTGAATCGCAGGAACAATTCTGAACTAAATAAACGTCACTTTTAATAAATCACAAATGATTTAAGAAACAGCCTCAGACTTGCTTGTGATTTTGAATCAGACTCATTTTGAGATGAGAATCTCAAGATCAGTTTTTATTTAGTTTCAAAACAAAGCGTTACGGTGATGTATCCTTTATCATAGCACCAGGTTCAGTCTATATACTGGCATATAACAATATAGAGTAAATATACATATTTACAGCAGAGTTCATGCATATTATTGGTTGCTGGTTCAACACGCTTCTTTCAATACTGAAATTTGTCATCTAAAAAGAAAAAAGTAATTTGGCTCTTCAAAGTTTATTTTAGCTGCCAGAGGCTGCTTTATCATCTATTTTTTGTCTAGAGCCTCGAATCCATCACTTACCGCGATGCAGCAGAGCGACTAATCTCAGCCTTCAGACCTTCAAGACCTTATCAAACTGTTATCACACTGCTATTATAAAGAAGGAAGTCTGAGCAGGTCTGCGTTTCTCAAGGTAACAGACAGACCTCGCATCTAATCCCATCGGAAGCACTCGCGAATTTGACAAACATGTTGAAGATTATGAGTGTGTGCGGGACAACACCCTCAGAGTTCACTAAACAAACCTCCCAGTGACGACATCTGAGTGATTAAACTATTGCAACACTCTCCACCTGCACGACCAAACACTAAAACACACATCTGAAACTAAAGCAAACCTTATCAGAGTCTGTCTGGGTCTGTGTTTGAGAAATCCTTCAGGGTGAGACAGGCCTCAGGGTCGGGTTGTGAACATTCATGCCTGCATTACATCAACCTGAAACCTTTGACCTGCAATTCAGATCTTTAACCATTAAACTCACAGCTGAGACAAACATTAACAGAAAAGACCAACACTATTTAAGGAATGAGTTACTGTCTGGCAGTGCTGTATAGTGAATGAGGTCATAACTAAAGGTCGTTATTAGACATGACGTGCAATTGAGTGAATATGTAAAGAAGTGTGCTTAATTGTATAGACGGTTTCAACGGCAACATAAACAAACGCTACCGCGCGTGTTTGTGGCCCTAACTTAACTTCCGGTACACATCCAAATAGAATCAATAACAACAGCTAAGTCCCTCTGGAGGAGATAATTTTATTATAACAAGCGAAATATGTTTGTTTCATAAATCAGACGGACTGAGATGCAGCGATAACTACTTGGACGGACTTATTAAAAATGCAAATTCACTCTCTGCCAGCAGGAGACGCTTAAAAGCGGGAGAAATAACGTTAACGTTAGAGGTTTAGTCCGGTAACGGCTGTAAACTGAGCTTACAAACGCTGCTTTATCAGACATATAACATGCAAGATGAAATGAAAACATTTTCTAAAGACAGTGTTCCTTCAGAAATACAGTGATATATCACGTTTTGAGTTTTAAACGTTCATTACGTGCTCATGTTTATTCAACAAAGCCTTTTGGTAAAGTTTTGATATTGTGGCGGGTCGCCACAAATAAATGTATGTATGTGAAACACATCCCATAATACAACAACCTGAGCCCAGCTTCATTACTCATCACTTTAACTGTGTTTGTAGCCGGCGCCAGTAACAGCCCGATATACAAACACAGACCGGAAGTTACCTTCGGTCCGGGCGCGTGCACACGATCAAACCGTCTATAGCATGTGCACTTTTAGTGTACTTCAAACCTTGAGCAGTACCCAGCAGGCACAGGACGTCTTTATAACGTCAGATTGACGTCGGACAGGACGTTGCATTTTGGTTGAGAATGAAAATCGGGTTGACGCCAGTATTTGAGGCCAATTAGACGCTGATTTAACATTGCATTTTGATTACAGAACCTAAAAACAACAAATATCAACGTCAGCTGACGTCGGTATTAGGCATCAAATCAACACTGACATTAGATGTTGAGTTTTGGTCACCCGACGTCACAGCTGAAATTTAACCAAATATCAATGTCTTATGAAGTTGTGTGCTTGCAGGGTATATTTATAAAAACGTAATTGCAGATAATATAATTGTACTGCAATAAAAGACCACTTAAGAGAGAGAGAAGCTTTCGTCTACATTTATAAAAAAGTGACCTTTGTAACAATATCAAATGAAAAGTTTACTTTTATAAAAGTACATTTTGAATCATGTTTTAATAATCTTTTGTCATGTTTTAAAGTACACTTATTTTGATGTGTTGACTAACATACACGTTAAGTGCTTATATTCTGTAAGGTGTTACTTGAAATTATGTACAAAGTTAATATATTTTAAATGTAATACACTGCAACGTCATCATTACGTCGTGCATTTACAAATATTTTATGAATATAAATGACATTAAAGTATATTTTAGTTTATCATAAATGCCTGTGAGTACAATCAGCAGTATACTTTAACCATATTTCAATAGACAATAGAAGTAATTACACAATTACTTATAAAGATGTACTTAAGTCCTATTTAAGTGTGTCAAAATACTCTCAAGTTCAGCTTATTGAATTTAATATAATTTTAAACTATAACACTTGTAAACCTTTTTGCAACTGACATGGAATTAAGTTGCAAAAGCCTTGCATTCACTTCACACTATGTAAATTACTTAAGTATGCAACATTTCCACAAGGGTTACCACGTAAAATATAGCAATGTTTGAACAAATGATCACTGAAATGGTCCTTAAATAATTTTATGCAAGCCTTGTTTTGTCTCAAAGAAAAAAAAATCAGTTATTTATCTCTCCCTCTCTCTCTCTCTCTCTCTCTCTCTCTCTCTCTCTCTCTCTCCCTCTCTCTCTCTCTCTCTCTCCCCCTCTCTCTCTCTCTCTCTCTCTCAATTCAATTCAATTAGCTTTATTGGCATGATAAAAGCACATTTTGCATTGCCAAAACATGCATAAGAGAAGAGAACATATGCAACAGTGTAATTTGGAACAACATAGAAATTGAAATAACATTTGAACAAGTAATATTAAAAGAATGAAATTAAAACATATGGATATATATATGATATAGTAAAGGTGGTGTAACAAGATTTTTGTATGTATTATTTAACTAATAAACTGAATATCAGAAAGCGTGTTATATATATTTACTGGATATTGGTTTCTATGATATTGATATTGTTTGACGCTATATGTACACATTCAGATTTTTCATCAACAATGAAGGTGAGTTTTTCAGTTGGGGTGCAATTGTTAAATTGGGTAAGTATTTTGTTTAATTATGGGTAAAAGTGGTCTCTAATGTTTAGGTATTTTGGGCACTCTGTGAGCAGAGAAGTGCAGGAAGTGCAGTTTCATTCTCTCCCAAACTGCAGGAGGAGCAGATTCCATATCTGTCTGCGCCATAGCCAGACTGTGTGTGTGTGTGTGTGTGTGTGTGTGTGTGTGTGTGTGTGTGTGTGTGTGTGTCTGTGTGTGTGTCTGTGTGTGTGCCGGCCCGTCTCTACGGCCAGACTGTGTGTGTGTGTGTGTGTGTGTGTGTGTGTGTGTGTGTGTGTGTGTGTGTGTCTGTGTGTGTGTGTGTGTGTGTGTGTGTGTGTGTGTGTGTGTGTCTGTGTGTGTGCCGGCCCGTCTCTACGGCTAGACTGTGTGTGTGTGTGTGTGTGTGTGTGTGTGTACATCGTCAAAGTGTGTGTGTGTGTGTCACATGTGTGTGTCTGTCACTGTTGTGTGTGTGCCGGCCCGTCTCTACGGCTAGACTGTGCCAGTGTGTGTACACTGAGTGTTCACATCAGTCTATGTTAGTGTTGAATAACACACTGTGTTGTGTGTGGATGTGTGTGTGTGTTGTGTGTGTGTGTGTGTGGTGTGTACTCTGTTGTGTTGTGATCTGTGTTTTTCTGATCTGTGTGGGCTGAATGGTTGAGAGTGTGTTTGAGTCCTGAGTCTGGCTGGTCTCTGTCAGTCTCAGCACCAGCTGAAGGAGGGGACTCTTCATGAGCATCTTGGTGTTTCAGGGCTTTATAATGGTATGTGCTGGGGTCGCTTGTCTTTAGGTGTATCCAGAATTGCAGGGCTCTTTTTTGAATGTTTAGAAGGCCTATTTCTTCACTGCATCCATTGTTTGGTGTTTTTCTTATCTAGACATCTAGATGTAGTGTTTCAATTCGATGTTTTTCCCGATTTACCAAGTCAAATTTTATAGATGGACCCCACACTTCACTGCCATATAATGCAATTGGTTCAGTTACGGCTTTGAAAAGTTTGAGCCAAATTTGGACTGGAATGTCAATTTTAATGGATCTTTTTATGGCATAGAAAGCCCTTTGAGCTTTCTATTTGAGCTCCTTCACAGCCAAAGTAAAGTTACCTGTTGAGGTGATTTTCAGGTCGAGGTAAGTGCATGTTTTTGTGGTCTCAATGGCTCTGCGTGATAGTGTGAATGTATGTGTTGGTACCTGAGGTCTGGAGCGTTTCTGGAGGATCATGACTCTAGTTTTTTGGGGGTTGACTTCTACCTCCCCCTCTCTCTCTCTCTCTCTCTCTCTCTCTCTCTCTCTCTCTCTCTCTCTCTCTCTCTCTCTCTCTCTCTCTCTCCCTCTCTCTCTCTGAAATGGGCTTCCATGCAACTTCATTACTTTCTATTCTTGCAGTACAAGTTCGAGTTCCTAACACAACCTGTCGCAATCCAACAAAAATAATGACTTGTTTCACATAGCTGTTATTATATGGCATATTTTAGCACGGCTCCAGAACAGCAACTCTGTTTCATACATGATTTCTCCACACAGACACACACACACACACACACACACACACACAATGGCCTTCATTCAAGCACTGTGAGAAACAAGTATAGGAGTGACTCTGGAATGAATGAGTGTGTATGTGACATTCAAGGGTCATGAAGCCAGAAAACACATTTTTGAGATATTACCAGATGTTATCTATGATTGCGCATTATTAAAACAATGATATCACTAATTAGTTTGAATATTAAGGAGAAAGTGGTCAAGATTTCTACTTTCAGCTGTTCTTATTCCATTAATATTCAAATCAATAATCATTTATCAGGAAACGCAAGTGTACGTCTCGTGGAGTGTAATTACTGACCATGAGCTCGAGTCACTTCCCATAATATCACCATCACATGAAGAGACCTTATCCTTCAACAACATGATTTATACTCATGAATATTCATTCATATACAGGGTTGTTACAGAGAAACGGATCAGAACGGCCTTTGACCCAGTGAACATGTGATTCAGTGACCCGGCGCTGACCTTCACGGTCCCACTGAGGTCATGTGACCGCATGAAACACACACACACATCAACATACAGTATCACACACACACACATCAACATACAGTATCACACACACACACAGTCAGGATTTTGTCATAAAATCACGCTTGAACGAGTCGATGTGAAACGCTGCCTTTGATTTTGAAACGCTGAACTAAGATTTGTAACTACATACATTCTTATATTTAAAAAATATATATATTTGAACCTTGAGAAATTATTACAAAAATAAAAGTAAAAAGTAAGAGTTGTGTGTTTTACGTTGAGCATCTTATTTGATGCATCAGGATTTTATGCATAAAGGATAAAAACAGCTCAATTTTATTCTGAGATTCAAACTGAGCAAACATATCTAATCTTCTGCAGATGCTGATATTTATATTACCAAAAAGATCAAATTCGGATGCTTATAATGTAAATCACACAATTATCCAAATATAACTCGTCACTCTATATCTCCAGTAATATGTCTCAGTAAGATGAGATGTAAATGATCAAACATGTAATGCAATGCTGACTGAGAGATGAAGAAACAAACGCTCCTCAAAAGATCTTAATGATCAGATCTGAGACTTTAAACAAATAATACTTATACAAATATGTAGAATCAAGTAAAGCTGAGCTGCTTCAGTCCAGTACGTGTTCATCTGGAAATAGCACTGTTTTTACTTGATAAAAAGACACATGAAGCACGGTCTGAAGCTGGACGTTTGCTTGCTAAACAAGTGGAAGCTGTGCATCAGACGACGTAAGGCATGGAGTAGATTGAGTGTGGCAAGTTCAACAGCATCATATAGAAGGCTTTATATGTTAATAACTCTAAATCAACCTAAATACATTCATTTAGTTTGTATGGGTTAAATGGAGCAGAAATAGCAGGTTTTATAGCGGTGGTGTTTTAATCCGGCTAAAAGCTAAAGCTTGACTATTCTTTCCCTTTATATTTTTAGTGCTGTGCTCAAATGATCGAGCTGACAGCGCTGCGCTTTAGCTTTTAGACAACTTTTCAGCACATCATGACTCACTCCAAACGGCAGAACCGACACCTGCTATACAGGGCCAGATGAAGTTATTGCATTTCAATAATATTCGATTTTCACATCTAGCAGACCTGCTCAACACATCACAGAAAGGCAAATATTTGTCTGTGAACTTATCCGATCTAAATGTGTCAGCAGTGAATGATCTGAGCAAGAAAATCAAATGGAAGCTATTTTAATCAGTGTGTTGAAGTAAATGACTCGGTGTGTGTGTGTGTGTGTGTGTGTGTGTGTGTGTGTGTGTGTGTGTGTGTGTGTGTGTGTGTGTGTGTGGGAGTGTGTGTGTGTGTGTGTGTGTGTGGGAGTGTGTGTGTGTGTGTGTGTGTGTGTGTGTGTGTGTGTGTGTGTGTGTGTGTGTGTGTGTGTGTGTGTGTGTGTGTTAGATCACTGCGCTCTCCTGCTCCTGAGCTACTCTATATATCGATCATGTCATTCATCACCACAAACGACAAGACATTATTTTTAATTAAAAACTCAGCCGTAAATTGCAGGTCATGTTTGTCAGGCTGTGACTTTAAAAACAGACCGAGAGGGAAAGAGACCGTCAGATAATCATTTTCTGAAATATTTCCCTTCAGAGCACTGTGTAATAAAAGCATAAGTGTGTGTGTGGACCCAATTGAAAGCACCCTTTTTACCATAAATTATCATATAAGTCACCAATGTTTAGGAAATAATTGACCATGCACTTCATTCGCATAACCGTAAGCTGTTTACGGTGGGTACATTAACTCACATAGACATAAGTAAGAATAATAACCTATTTCAACCAAAAAACTTAATTTCAGCCGCTGCCTTCAATTCTGAAGTATAATCAACATGGTTGTTAAAGTCAAAGCTGCCACTATTGATCTTTTGATTGTGGACAGAGGATGAGGAAATAATAGAGCGAGTGTGTGTGTGTGTGTGTTCATAGAGGAGATTTATCTAATCAGCTGTCACTCATATCAGCAGGAATCATCAGTCTGCTGATGTAATTTCATTTTTGCATTTCCTCTACATCCCATTACCATCAGTTAGAAAACAGTGTTTCTGTACAATAAATTAATGATATAATCAATGATGTAATCACACACTCGCACACACACACACACACACACACACACACACACACACACACACACACACACACACACACACACACACACACACACACACACACACTCTTATGGATCTTTGACATGAACGTCTTTTGGACATTCTAAATTCCAACGAAAACTATTTGATAAAAATATATGCATGCCATTTTTATGACATCAAAATAATTGAGGACCTACTTAAAATATTTGTACTTTAAAAAAATTAATTTGACACACCGCGGCACCATTTCAATGAACTAGTGAAAGAAAAAAGCCATTAAAATGATCAAAACCTTTGAGTCTCACAGAAGGAGGAAGAAATTCATGAGCTATTTCTTTAAAAGAATCGGTGACCCGTTCATATAAACTTGAAATAATGCTATTTTTAATCAACTATGGACTATTTATTTATTTACCTGTTATTTTCTATTTTATTTTAATTGTTTGTTTTGTATAGTCTTATTATTGTGTGATTTAATGCAGCTATGCTGAGAGAGAAAAGTGCCCAGTCTCTGACATTACTATAACCTGCATAACAATCAAATCTTACATATTTTGACAACTAAACACAAGTTTTTCAAAGTATTATATATAGTATATCATCATAATTAGATCTAACGCCAGGATCTTTATGCCATCACAAGCTGTGTTCGATGTAAGAAGTTATTTACACCAACAAAAACATCAATTTGCAGAAAAATCCCAGGCATACCTCGAGTAAACAATCAAGACAAATTCACTGCAAGCTCATATCTTCACAGGCAAAAAAATCCATCAACATGTTTCGAAATAACACTAAATTACATTGAGCCCATAATGGTGGAGGCTTCAGAACGATACACACAGAA
>CM049867.1:3853899-3893899 GCA_027474115.1 Schizopygopsis malacanthus
GTGTGTGTGGTTCAGGTATACCCTACGTTATGGGGACAAAATGTCCCCACAACGATGGCAATATCCAAAATCCTTGTCCGTGTGGGGACATTTTTTGGTCCCCATGAGGAAACCAGCTTATAAATCAGACTAAGTGATGTTTTTTGAAAATGTAAAATTGCAGAATGTCTCCTGTGATGGTTAGGTTTAGGGATAGGGGCAGTGTAAGGGGATAGAATATACAGTTTGTACAGTATAAAAACCATTACGTCTATGGAAAGTCCCCATAAAACATGGAAACCCAACATGTGTGTGTGTGTGTGTGTGTGTGTGTGTGTGTGTGTGTGTGTGTGAAAAAATCTGATGTAACCCTCTTTGTAATCCTTTACATTTTCATAAGTAACTGTAATTTAATTACACATGTTTTCTCAGTAACTGTAACTGATTACAGTTACCTTTACACTGTCCCTAACTAGTACAGCCAGTATCTGAACACAGCCCGTGATGGTCATCCTGCTCGTCGTGTCCTGCTCTCATTATAGACACACATCTATACGTGCACCTGGACACACAGGAAACTATGTCATCGATATGCATGGTCACAAGGACTGTAAAATGTAAATGCATACATCAACTAGAAAGTTGTCAACTTTAAAGTGTACACTAGAGAGAGAAGGTGTGCACAGCCGCTCAGAGAAATCATTTGAATGCTGAAGTAAGACGTAAAGGCCTGCAGATAGCGCACAAATACATCTTGTCACGTTTATGAAGCGTATCTCGAGGGGCGGAGACTGTAATCTCACTAGCAAAGTCCCCACATTTGCATACGGTCATCAACACCTGTCACATAAACGCATATAGCTGACAGGAGCAAGTAAAAATCAACTCAATAACTGCCTCATTTGCATACTGCATTGAAGGTGACAGCGATACCTTAATTATGTAAGCATGCATATTCATGAGGAAGATCAAACTTTAGATTACTTTAGCTCTGCTGTTTACTCTGTGTTTCTCTGAAAGGGTTATGTCATGTTTTCGTTCGCTCCAGGGGTCTGGCGAGCTCTAATCTGATTGGCTGGAGTCAGGAGTGCAGGTTAATCTGGAAACGGTGGTGTTTACAAGCCTGCTACAACGAGGAGGAACTAATCACTGGATCTGGCAAACGATAGCGGATAGCGTCTCAGATATCTGGAATCATGTAGTAGGGACAATTTCCCCAATTAGATTATTCCAAAATGCATTAAAAATACATATAATAACTATGAATACGTCTTGATTATGCATGGAAAAGGCCTCATTAAAGAAATTGTTCCACTAAAAATGAAATATGTGCTTGTTTCTTCATTAGATTTGGAGAAATGTAGCATTGCATCACTGTGTCAGCAATGCATACTCTGCAGTGAATGGGTGCCGTCAGAATGAGAGTCCAAACAGCTGATAACAACATCACAATAATCCACACCACTCCAGTCCATCAGTTAATGTCTTGAGAAGACAAAAACTGAAACAAATCCATCATTAAGATACGATCCATATCCGAATCTATAATCCATAATAACGCTTCCTCCAGTGATAATGTGGTCTGGTCTGAATCAGGAGAGAAATATGCACAGATCAAGCACAGTTTACAAGCTAAAATTGTCCATAACAGCTCGAAACAAACAGGTGCGTGTGTGGACTTTGATGTAACAGACAACAGGAGATGGACTTTTTCACCGGAGGAAACGTTATTATGGATTATAGATTCGGATATGGATCATATCTTAATGATGGATTTGTTTCAGGTTTTGTCTTCTCAAGATGTTAACTGATGGACTGGAGTGGTGTGGATTATTGTGATGTTGTTATCAGACTCTCATTCTGACGGCACCCATCCACTGCAGAGCATCCATTGCTGAGTTTTTAGTTTTTTTCACCCACAACATCTTGTTTCCGCTAGCAGTGCTCGTGTTTCACTCTCTATCGGACTGAATGTTTCTCTCGGCGTGATACGGTTGAATTTAATTAGAGCTGGATTGATGACACCCTCACCTTTACTGACTGGACCGTTTCTTCATAATGAATTCTTCTGAAGCGAAAATAATTAAAAACAGTGACTCAAACATTTATGACACAGGTTCATCTTTATCTACATGATTCATTCACACAGCTGCAGATGCGATCATAACTGGGGAATTAATTTGATAGTGATTATCTCAAATATAATCAGAAAGGAAGCACTAACCTCTCAGAAAGACCACACAAATGGGTTTGTTTGTTCCTATATTATATTCAGTCATTCATTGGTGCATGTTACTTGAAAGTCACCTTTATCTATTCAATGTTATTATTCATTTTGTTTTTATTGTGCTGCTACAGTTACAGTATATTATGATAATTTAGTATGATGCAGCATCTTCATGCCATCACTAGATATCTTTGATTTAAGAATCTGTAAGCACACAACCTTCTGGAGAGCAATACATACAAATGTGACCCTGGACCACAAAACCACAGACCACAGTCATAAGGGTCAATTTGTTGAAATAGAGATTTATGAATCATCTGAAAGCTGAATAAATAAGCTCTCATTGATGTATGGTTTGTTATGATAGGACAATATTTGGCTGAGATACAACTATTTGAAAATCTGGAATCTGAGGAAGCAAAAAAAAATCTAAATATTGAGAAAATCACCTTTAAAGCTGTTCAAGTTAAGTTCTTAGCAATGCATATTACTAATCAAAAATTAAGTTTTGATATATTTACTGTAGGAAATTCACTAAATATCTTCACGGAACATGATTTTTACTTAATATCCTAATGATTTTTGGCATAAAAGAAAATTGATAATTTTGACCTATACGATGTATTATTGGCTATTGCTACAAATATAGTTATGACTGCGTTTGTGCTCCAGGGTCACAAATACGCTGCACGTTCATTCTGCATTTTCACAGGCAAATGAGTTTTGCATCAAATATTAAATAAAACATTTGCAACAGATAAAACGTTTTTAGAAAGTAGTTTAAAAGTAAATTAAGTAACTGATTCAAATATGTGACATGATAAACAATGATATTCCATAAGACAATGAACATGAGGTGTTTTGCATATTGAGGTCTTGTTGTGATTTTGAAAACATTAGTATTTTTAGTTTAGTACGAGACCGGCCGGTTTAATGGTCCACTGCAGACATTATTTTTCCAGCCAAAGACTATGTTTTAATGCACAGAATGATTCCAGCACCTTGTCAGTGGAAAAGGAGCGCGAGCTTTAGGCGGTTCTCCTGTAGTTATGATTTATGAGGCAGATCTCAGCTGATGTAACACTACAGCAATATTCCCCTTTCACGGATGGATAGAATACACATACAATGATAAATATTATTCCATCTATTCTTATGACAAACTCAAGTTCTCATAATAGCAAACAATTGTACTCAAATCCTTCCTTGAATTGTTCTGTTGAGCGTCTCTTACAGCCGCTGTGATGAAGCATCAGGAGGGGAATCTGTAGGAGCGCTTAGGCCTAGTTGATCCAATTCGTTTTGAATCCATCAATAAAACGCTCCTACATTACCCAGCATGCCCTCCAAAGCGCTCATTTATAACAGAACTCACACGCACACACACACAGTCATCGATTCGAGTGATGAAGTGTGTGTTTGTGTTCACGAATCGAGGGTGAAGGGCCGTGTTCAGGGCGTTCGTCGACAGGCTCGGAGATTGTTGGGTCAGTTCTCATTCTGTCCGCCGATATTTCACCAAATTCTGTGTTTCTGTTTTAATGCTCAAATTGACATTTTATTAATCAAAGAGTATGCTAATCAATTAATATTTTGAAATGTTCAACATTTTATACAAAATATTTTACTTTTACAAAAATGTAATTTGTAGAACTTTATGAAATCTTTTTTTTTTTTTTTTTTTTCTGTGTTTGGAAATTTTCTATATTCTGTTTTAATGGTTACTTTTTTGTTTAAACAAATGAAATTATGAAAATCCTACAATTTAATCATGTATTAAAAGTTTTACAAAAACCCTGTGAATTTTGTTCTATTTGTCCCCAAATTCAGTGTTTTTCATTCTAATGTTTAATGGTTCAATTTAATTCATCAAAAACCATGTCTAAAACTTATACAATTTATTATATTTAGAGCCCTATGAAATCCATTTTCCACAATTTTATTTTATTTATTTTTCTTTTCCGCAAAATTCTGTGCTTTTTTTAAAGTGTGTTTCTTTTATTTTATTTATTTGTCAAAAGTACTGGATGTTATGGTTTAATGCAAATGTATCATAAAAATGGTGGTAATCAAATGAATGCATAAACAATTAATCACAATTTAACTAATCTAGTAATAATGTAATCAAATTAAATTTGAACAATTTACTGTTTATTAAATTGTGTACATATCAACATTTTAATTGATTATTGATTTACAAATTAAAACACAGATGCAAATTGTGCGATATACCTTTAAAATGCTTTAATAAACTGTATTGTGGTTATTATTATTATTAGAAGTACATTCTATTGAATTCTAATAGTAATACATTTCTGTCATAATTTCTTAATTAAACTGAGCTTTTATTTTGGCGGGTTGTACTGAAGACCTTTGAGTTTCTGTGTTTATATGATGATGAATGTTGTTGATGTTGATTATGTTTATATATTTCATTTGAGAAATGCTCCAAAATTTCAATCACAATTTTCCAAATTCCGTGACATTCCGCATTATTCAGTGAAATTATTTTCATGACTGGACTCCATCCAGGTTTTCCGCATCAGTCCAACAGGTCACGACCGCAGCATCACCCAAAACACCAGATGAGACGGGCAACGGTTCAATAAGACTGATGTGAGTCCATTTACTGCACAGCGGAGCCAAAACCTCGCTTGAGAAAATCGAGTCCGTCCAGTTTAGCTTTACCAAAGTCCAGCCAAGATGGCTAAAGATCAATATCCATCCGAATGGGAACGCCACACTCCAAACTTTGGACTTTTACGCTAATAACTCCTTATTAGCTGACTGGAGCTTTTATTTCCTTCTTGTTTTCATTGAACTTAATACATTTTGGCCAATGAGACGACCGACTGAAAGCACTTGAGAGACTGCAGAGTTGAGCCAAAATCAAAGTTGCCAAGCAGCAGATATATAATGGAGGAACAGGTCAGAGCGAGCTAGCACACAATAGAGCCAAGATGGCCGATCTAGAAGAGGTTAATTACTATCTAGCTACAGAGTCACGAAACTGAACCTCGCGTGCCAAGAGACCGGCTCACATGAAGCAGCGGGCCGAGAGAGACTGACCGCATGACTCACGGGTCGATCCGCACCGAAACCTCTGCAGACGGACCAATTAATGACGAATACAGGACGGTTTTCATACTGAACGTCAGCTCCATCCATCGAACTGTCATCATTCTGACAGAAAACCTGATGTTTTTGACTAAAACAACCACATTTCATTCAGAACTGCTGTCCTGGGAAAAAATCCTGACAGAAAGACATTTACATTTATGCATTTAGCGGATGCTTTTATCCAAAGTGACTTACAGTGCATTCTGGCTATACATTAATTCATTGTTTCATTAGTATGACAAATAAACTAAAGTGATTTTACATTTTCTACACAGTACTGCACTTGTGTGCTTAATTGTATTGAATGTGCGCTTGTTGTGTGCTTCAAATCTTAAAAGTATATTTGTAGATAATATAATATTAATACAATTAAAAGCCATTTAAGTGACTTAAAGGGATAGTTCATCCAAAAACTAAAATGTGCTGTTAATTTACTCACTCTCCAAGATGTAGGTCACTTTTTCTTCCTATGAACAGTAAAAAAAATATGTTTAGCTGAAACCAAGGTCCTTGGTGATTCGTAACAAGCAAGTCAATGGCTGCCGTCACTTTAAGAGTAAAAAAAAAAGAAACAAGGAATATTTTATTAATAGCCATGGCTCTAGATAATATATTGAGGTCTTATGAAGCGAAACGATCAGTCTGTGCAAGAAACTGAACATTATTACCTGTAATCCAGAGTCTTGTGCAAACGACCAGGAGTGATGTTCAGTTTATGAACCAATCATTCATGTTGCTTTCTTTTTGACTCTCAAAGTAACGGCAGCCATTGACTTGTGCACCACGCTTTCAGCAAAAAATCTTCTTTACTGTTCTACTGTCACCTACATCTGGGATTGCCTGAGGACGAGTTAATGAACAGCATATAGGCATTTTTGGGTGAACTATACCTTTAAGTGGTCTTTTATTTCAATAATACGATATTATCGGCAAAGTACATAAAAAAATACATACTTGTATTATTTTAAAATACACTACAAGTTCACATTAAACCCAATTAAATGCATTTCTTTTTCACACGGGTTCTTGCCAGCTGAAGAGAATACAGAGGGCAGATTCGTACTCCGCTACAACTTCAATGAAAGCAGGTTTTCTAATTGTAAATGTATTCATGCATGCAGTTATTACAAAGACGGGCGTCTCGGGCCTGTGTGTCTATGGATAATCTGTTTATTGAAAAGCATGCTGTCAGCGTGACAAAGGCTTGAGAAAGCATCCGAATCATTGTTTTGTGAATTATGTGTAGCCCGGACTCATGCAAGTGTTTAACGTTTCTTCTGTTCGCATTAATAATCTCCAGTTAGCTCTTAAAGTGCCTGGGGTATATGACAGCTTATTAGTAAAAGTCCAAAAGGGACACACGGTCCTTCCCTTCGAAAGCGCTCATCTTCCAGTTTTTCTGGATTAATCCGGTGGGAATAGCTGCAAGGTGTTCCTAGTATTGACAGCTTTTCTCTCTCTACGCATCTGCAGATAAACACTGTGCAGTTCATTAAAACAGCTGGAAGGCGTGTTTAGTTGAGCAAAGGCCATTTCTTTTCAAAATACTAAATGCAGATTTATGTAATGTGACGAGTGGGCTGCCTCCCCCCTTATTATCATCATCATCACCCCGTCCTTTAACGCCGCCCTTCACCAGGCTCCCAACGGGAGTGAGTGTGTGAGCGAGGAGGGGCGCTGAAACAGCAGGTCTGGCGGCGTGTGATGAGGCACACCTGACGTGAATGAAGAATCCCCTCATCACCGCCGCTGGTAAACGCTGAGGGGCCTCTCCTCGGGAGACCGGTCTTTTTCCCGTGCATGCACGCCGGTGTCCTCGTGGGTCCAGGAAGGGGGCATAGAGGGATTTCCGTGCGGCTAGAGACGTGAGCCGCCGGACCCACAGTCCAGACGAAACCGCACCCGTGAAACGGCCGTCGGGCCAGGATGCCAGGGCTGACCAGTCCCGTCGAGCGCCGTGGGCCAAGAGGTAGACGAAGCCGCTGAAGAAGCCACCGCCCCCTCGTGCCCCGGACCTCAGAGGGGAGCGCATGCGGCTGCCGGACTCCGCTCCTTACCTGGACCCTTCCTTCCAGAACACTGCCCCTCTTTCACAAACCCCGCAGCACGACGAGGACACCAGATCCCCTGTTTATTTTGGACACTTTATTGTATTATTTCTGTTGAATAAAAACCTCTCAGAGGCCTGACGTCACGCCCACTGTGTCCGTCGTTTGTTCTTCCCGCCACAGTATTTAAACTGCAACATTTCTATACAGTTTAAACATGAATAGCCTGTCTGCCGGTCATAAATAAATGAAACCTGTCAAAAAATTTGCATAATTTATTATTAACTATCTGTATATGCATTTGATTTTATTTCAATAATATCTTTAAAATGCATTTATTCAATTTGCTCAGAATCTGCATAAATTATTAATTAAGTATAAGTATTATTATGAATAAGTAAACTTTCTCAGCTTAAAAGTATGAACATGGTTCAAATATGGCTAGCTGTGGAATAAACAATATTCAATTAGCTAAACATATGAGACTGAAACAAATTAACTTTATTGATTTCTAGATATGTAAACATGGTTATTGTGTTAATGCATTCGGTTTATGAGTACTGTTGCAGAAATCTGATCCGTTTCATTTTTGTATGACTGACACGTATGCATTACATTATGTCTGTTTATGTTAATTCATGTGCAATTCAAATATATAAATCGTATTTTTTTCTCAGTGGCACCATTTTAATCTACCGTTAGTGCTGTATATGTTAGATAGCAAGTTGGATAATGTGAGTGCTGCATCAGTTTCTCCACGGAAACTTTCAGTAATTTGGTCTTTGTCTCTCAGAGCAGAACACTCTTGGCCCAACACATTCAATTGAGCTTCACAGCATCAATCTTGATCGCAGGATTCTTTGCCTCCAGAAAAACTAATCCGCATTAGGGAGGCAATGAAGGAAGTTTTGGGTCATGAATTTATTACGAAAAGAGATTTAGTTTTCCTGTCAAGGCGCCTTAATTCCGCTTCCCAAATAAGTATCTCTCTTTTAAGTTCAAGGCTTCTGGACCTTTCGTAAAAGTTGATGAATTACAGGATCTAGTACCAGTTAGATTGAGGGTACAAATCTGGTTCTGGTCCATGCTTCATGCGGTTTCTTTCATTTTATAAGTTAAGCCATCGTTCACCCCTAATTTCTACACAGACTCTTCTGAATTTGGAGGATTTCTCAGAGAACTGCTTACTATTGAAACTTGTATGTTATGTATTTAAATATAGCTGGTAAGAGCAATTAAGGGGGGAACTACAGAAGAAAGCAAGCATCAGACCAACTACAAAAGTAAATACAAATATTTGGAGATGATTTTAAGTAAAAAATTCTAAATACAATCACTAGTAATTACTAGTATACGGCATAATTTAGTATCAATGTTCTCGGCATGAACCAAGGACTCTATCAAGACCTAAAAATGAAAAATGGCTGATGCCCAAAATGGGAAAAATGGGTACTCTCCAAATGTAAAGAGACCAGTCTTGTGATTTTTGGCCACACCGTTCAGAAGTAAGAGCAAAAGTGCCCATTTTCTATATCTCCTTACCACTAGGTGGCACTGTGCCAAAACTGTGTCGATGTTTTCAGGCCGTGGTTATTATAAGACGCACCAATTTTGGATTGAATACGCTAAAGCGTTGCCGAGGTATATAGCCTCATGTGCTCTCTGCCAAATCAGTTTGTGCGTTATTTAAGAACGGTTTGACTATTCAACTTGAAATCCATCAATTTGTGTTGGCATGGTCTGAAGATGATCTGCACCAATATTTGTGAAAATTAGAGTAATGGTCTAGGAATAGTTAGAAAACGTAATAATTCTCGACTCTACGGTTCAAAAGTTGTTAGGATAGGTGAAGGTCAAAATTTGAACTGCTGGGGGCGCTATAGGGTTTGTGTTAGAGACTCTTGCTATGGTTAATCTTGAGACTGTCCTCTATCCGTGTGCCAAATTTCATAACTTTGCTGCAAGTAGTTCTATGGGCTGCCATAGAATCAAGAGTAGAAGTTAAAAAGAAGTCGGTGAAGAAGAAGAGTACTAAAGTGTACTACTTCTTAACAAATTGGAGGCCTGTCTCAGCACAGACAGAAAGAAGGAGCATGTGTAAATGACCAGCAGTGGCAATGCAATGCAGTTCAGTATTAAATTAAACCTTTCAGTGTGCACGGCTGATTTATGATACTCATAGAAAAGCATCCCTCCATAAGTCACAGGTCGGTCTGACGTGTCCAGTGTCTCTGAATGCATCTCACAGATCTAGTGCTGAAATCACTCTCGCATGAGCAGAACCTTAGTTCATTATCTCCACAGTCTACTAAAACGGCTATGGATGCTATATTTTGGTCTGAGTCCGAGGAGGATACACTGATATAAAAAAGAAGAGAATTGAAGCCAAAAATAGTATTCTCATTTTAAAATACATTCAGCTTTAAAGCCGCTTGCAGTCATGTAATATGAAGACTCAAACAGAGGTGACAGCTTAAAGCCGCTTGCAGTCGAGAGAATGAGAGAATAGAGAATTTAAAAAGACTGCTGTAATGTGTCTGAAATGTAAGATGACACAAAAATCAGAAAAGCAATTACTAGAATATTATTTAAAAAAAGATAGTACACAGTTATTGGACATCCCTTGTGAAAGTATTGTAAATGTTAGCTTACTTTTAAAAAGAGTATTTATTAAACAAAAATGTGCACTTACATACAGTATATATTCTTGCAGTGTTTCCAGACACTAAAATTGCATGTTAATTGCAATTAAATTAAACCCTTTTATAGTTGCAATTTATATTAAATGCAATATGCAATTTGATGTATTTAAGTAGGACTTAATTCATGTTTGTAAGTAATTTCATAATTATTTCTATCTATAATGTATTTCTATTGACTTTTGTCTGTAATTTATTAATTTAATCAAATTTGTAATTACATATTTGCAATGACGAAGTTCCACTTTAATACATTTAAAATACATTAAGTGTAATACTGACTAAATAACTTCAGTTAAAATTATAATAATAAAGTATTTTTCATGTGCTTTTGTATGTTAGTCATCACATCAAAATAGACACACTTCTTTAAAACATGATAAAAAGATACATTTTAAGATTAACTTTTAAATGTGTACTTAAGTGTGTTAATAAAAAGTCATGAAAGCGTCATTAAAGTCACTTAAGTGGCATTTTGTTTCATTTATATTATATCACTGTATCTTCAAAGTATTATTTTGAATATATATATATATATACTTTTTAGATTTGAAGTAATACATGCTCAGATGACGTGGTTCATGACTTTTTGGCATAAGAATAAAGCTATAATACATTTAAAAAAAAGCTTTTATGAGAATATGAGAATATGTTTTCTATGAAAAATAAATCAACAAAAAGGGGTCACTTTCCAAAAATCATAATAATGGCTGAGCACAAACATGTGTCCATTATCAGTTACTCCATGAAAGTCAAATTGATTTTCCACTATTTGGAAAATGGAAGAATTGAAACTTCTGGCTAAATCAAAGCAGAATGTGCCAAAATATGAAACACTAAACACGGCGCTTTCCCATGACATCAGCAGTGAACAGCACTTCTGGTGTGGAATTGGGACGCAGCCACTCACACTCACATTACTGCGCTTCTAATGTATGGAGATTGGCGTGCGGGTGATGTATGAGAGACGTCTCTGCTGCACTCACGGCTCACAGCTCCAAAATCAATGTGTTAGCGCCCATGTCACACATACGTAGCATTTAACACCACGTTTAACAATCTTTAGTGGCTGCCAAGTGCTCACCAGCCGCTGACCTCCATGAATAACGCACTGCAGCCCGTCACATCCCAGATACACACAGTCCGGATGAAACCCGTCAGAGATTACACTCGCATTAGACGGGTCACTGCTGTTGAACTCTATACGCTGAGGTGAATTATTTCTATACAAAGCTGTTTTAGACTTTCAGATTAATGCTCTGGCACGTTATTCATTGTAATTTAATTTCTTCCTATTATGTAAATGATCAATGAGAAACCTGATAGGATGGAGGTAAAAAGCTAGTGTTAGCTATTTTAGGTTTATTAAAACCATACGGGAGGCAGTATATACTATATTTCAGCACGTAACACCCAAACCAGGGTTATTAGTGAACAAGAACTCAAATCAAAACCATTAAAAAAGAAGAAAGTTACTTGAAAATAAAATAAAAGTAAATCAATCAATCAAATCAATAGAGAAATATTTCAAGGCCAAACATTTCTCATTTTAATTTATTTTAACTTGATGTACTAAACTAACTCAAACTAAAAATTCAATAAAAATGTAAAAAAAAAAAGACATACATAGAAAATATGTATGTAAAAATATTTGCATACTTAGAAAAAAACAAACATTGGAAAAAAATGCACAACAAAATTATTACACCTTTAAAAAATAATCAAAGACAGTAAATAACACTAAAAACAACAAAATATTAATATATTGTATTAATAAAAACAATAACAGTATCTCAATGATACTAAAATAAGACTGAGCTCAGAATGCTTTGATATTAAATTGAAATGCTCAGAACTTCTCCGAAATATCTGTATCATAATTGTTTATAATACATCAAATATCTATTACTTAATATTATTATAATTTCTCCTACACGAGATATATATGTATTTGCATCATTGTGTAGCCTGATTTGGCCACAATATTTCAAAAGCAGTGTTTTTGTCTGTATGAATGCACTGTTGTATCTAAAGCAGCACAAACGAAGGCGAGCAGAATCAAGCCGCCGTCTGCACAACGGTTTATTATAAAGTGTGATGAAGGAGAGACTAAACTAATCTTCTGTTTACCCACAGATGTTGTTATTCATTCATAAGCGTCTCTTTGGGCTTTGCGGTTTATCATAATAGGCTGTGTTTCCCAGATCAGCTTGTGTCTGGCTCACTGTGTGTTACATTTCAATTAGAAAATATGAAGAAACACCTGCAATATTTCAGAGTGAAACGGCCGTTTAGAAGGAAGCGCTGCACTCGGGGACAAGACAAAGATGATGATATGATATGTATACATCACGGTGAAATTTATATGTATTGTTTTATAATGATAAATGCTGGTCTGAAAGGATTTTTTATGATATCATTGTCTGATAAAAAAATTAAATACAATTACATCATGCTTTATTTTTTTAATCAGACAATGATATCATAAAACATGATTTTGTTTGGATGCATGTGAATTAATTTGAATATGTTGATGTTGATTCATCTTCTCTAGATGTCTGATGATCCTTGATGTGTTCAATGTATTCTACTTCCCACGGAGCAGAAAGACCTGCCGCCTAAAACACAGTCTTTGTCAAACATATTCGGTTCAAGAGTAAAACTCTGAAGAGCTACTACCATTCTCAGATAATGTGCACATTTCTATACTCCATACAGACTCACGAGTTAGTGACTATTGAAATATTTCTGTTGAAAACGTGGCTTAATAATATGAGCTTTCTCTTATAAAAGCATGGTTTCTGTTAAATACATTAATGTAGGTGACAAACATGTCTGTTGTTGTTCAGTGTGCTTCTATTTGTTCTGATACTCCATGTATTGTAATGTATTTTTTATTAAAAGTTATTACGCAGCTATGTCAGTATACATTATTGAATTTCATCTATGAAGTGTAACCCAAATAAAGTTTTTGATGTGAAGAAAAAAGTTGTTTTAATGATTTATACATTTTATTAAAGCCAATTGAACACAATATATAAACTGGGAAGGTTGAGTTTAGTCTGTTTGCCTTTTAAGTTATCTGTACTTAAAAAAGTCAGTTAATTCAATGAGAAGACCACATTATCTGAACTCAATTAAACTGAGAGTCACTTTCCTCAAATCATTAGGGTTTACAGTGAAGAACATTTGAAATTCATTAATAAACATTCCATTATGAATATGAATATGCTTATTAATTTAAAAAAAGAAGAAAATGTTATCAAAAGACTGCCATAATAATAACCCTGGCTAAACAGCAGCATGTGTCCATCACCAGTTATTTAATCAAATAAAAATCGATTTCTGATGAAACAGTAAGAACGGAACGTTTAGAACTTTGGCGTAATTCAAACCCGGATGTGTCATCATCGCCTCGCTCGTATGAAACCATGACGTCAACAACTCATTAACAGCATATCACGCTAAATCTGTAACGCGCTTCAACAACGAGAGTTTCTGAGCCCAACACAGAGACCCGAGCGCTTCAGACACTCGTTCCAGTTGAAGCGGGGCGTTTTAAAAGGTTCCCGTGGGCTTGGGGCTTAAATAAAAGCAGCAGGCTCAGGTTATGGGGGCTGAATGATTCTTGTTTTCAGAGCAGCGTGACAGAACATATTACCGCTCACCGTTACGTCTACATGACAGCTCCGCTAACAAAAGCACTTCTATAGCTGATCAATTACTGCCACCTGGTTTAAATAGAACAAGGGTTAACAATGATTGTGTGTTTGTGCATGAGAATCATAACACAGACATAGATGACAGGAAAGATACAAATTATTCCATTTTATAAACAAAAAATAGGCCTATGCTTTTATCGAAAACATACTTAAAAATGCCAAATTCAAAATACTGGCATAATACATTATGCATTGAATATGCAATTTGCATGCAGGTATTAAAAGGAAATAAATAAATAGTTTATTGTTTGTTTGTTTGATTTTAATAACTGTCAATGGATACTTGTTGCCGTTTAGCCAGCATTATGATCATTGCAATTTTTTGCTACAATTTTTTTTTTTTTTTTTTGATAAAAAGCATATTAATCAAGGTGAATTACATACATTTGTGTAGAAAAGAAAACTAAGACTTGGAGCTTTCGATTGCAAACACTGCAATGAGCACTATGAGAGAGACAGATCCAGCCCTGGATGTGATTAGTCAAAACATATTTGAAGACAAGAAGATAGAGATGTTTTATTTATGCTTGAATACTCTGATTAAGATAATAACGCTCTAAACAGAGTCTGTGGGGAAGAGAGCAAACACACACACAGCTGTACGATCGATCCACGGGCTCAGTCAGTTCTCCAGGAACACACTATTGTCTGTTCAGAACTCAATTCCCAGCAGAATTATTATGAGCCAAAAACACACTCCCAGTGTCCAGAATCAGCACATCCATTACTACTATTTCCATCCAATGCATTACTATTCAATTAGTTACATCACATGAGTGTTATATTATAACTTTCATCAGGTTACATCAGATCCGAGTGTTCATTTCCATACACATGCATATACATGAATGCGTGTATGTGGGCTGCACGATTCTTGCAAAAATGTGATACGATTTTTCTCCATGGGATTGAGATCACGATATCTCATACACGATTCTCATTTTTTTTCAAACAAATTCAACATCAGTTTCTTGAAACATTGAGTTATCATGGGGTGTGGACTTATCTGAATTAAAATTGATCTGTGGAAGCAGGGACTTTTATTTTTAGAGCCAATAAATAAAGACAGGTAGGTAGAATGTGAGATTTTGAGAGCTTTTATTATGTAATTCAAAATCAATGCTTTAAACTATGAGTGTCATCCTGGGGTAGTGGAGTGTCATCTGAATTGATTGTTCTGTGGAAACAGGGAGTTGTTTTTTTAAAGCCATCCAAAATCAAGACAGAAGAGGTGGAATATGAATGAATTTTATTATTTAATACAACATCAGATTGTCTGAAACTGTTGAGTGTATCCTGGGGTAGTGAACTTCAATCGAATTGAAAATTGGTCTGTGGAAACAGGGAATTTCCTTTTTAGAGCCATTCAAAATACAGACAGAAGAGGTGGAATCAGATTTGGAGAGCTTTTATTATTTAATACACATCAGATGCTTGAAACTCTTGAGTGTCTCCGGGGTAGTGAACTCCTGAATTGAACTTGTTCTGTGGAACATTCTATTTTTAAAGTCAAACACGAAGAAGAGGTGGAATATGAGATTTGGAGAGCTTTTATTATGCAATAAAAAATCAGTTGTCTTGAACGCAGTGTCCATGGGGTATGGACATTAAATTGAAATTGTTCTGTGGAAACAGGGAATTTCTTTTTAGAGCATCAAAATTCACAGCAGAGAGAGTATGAGATTTGGAGAGCTTTTATTATGTAATACAACTTTTAGATCGTCTGGAAACGGCTTAAGTGACAAGAATAATCTATTAGTTAATTCGTGTTGACAGTGAAACTGAATAAATATGAGAGATTTTTCCTGTGATGGTTATATTACCGACACGCGCGCACCAGAAAATAACGTGGCGGCTAGAATGACTGCGTTTTTCAAGTGGAGGCGGCCTGACCGCAGTCTGTATTCTGTGGTGACGTTTGAGGTGATTGTAGAGATTCGTGGTGTTACCTTGCGGTACTGCGACGATGCAAAGCACTGCTTACAAATTACACTCTTTGCGCACGTCTTGAGATTTAAATCCGAAAAACCGCTACAAAGCTCTCTTACCGCTACAAATCACACAAAATGACTCCGTTTAGGTCTGCCGCCTTGTTACACGTCACGTGAGTGACACGGAACGTGGCCAATGAGGGAGAGGAGAGAAGGGATCAGATGTATGATTGATTGGTGAATTAATCGTGTTTTGTTATTGTATGAGTGTGACAATAACGCGTGAATGTAGCAGTACACGGAAGTAAATCGCCGTCATTTAGAAATTAGATCGCATTTATGTATGAATCGAGATCGTGATTTTTTTCGATTAATCGTGCAGCCCTACGTGTATGTGTAAATATATATATAATATTTTAAAACAAATTCTGTTTTACACTTGAATTGCTTATAATGAACTCCTAAATAAATAATATTTATTAAATAACAATGCATATGAATTAAATAATATCTTTTTTTAATTAATTAATGAATGAATGCTGATGTTTGTAGTTTTTCGGAGCTCATTTTCTTTATTCATCTACACAATGCATCAGTCTCCGACTCCTTTAACATGTCAAACCGAACTCGTAACGCACCAATCATTCCCTCAGCAGAGAGACATGAATCAAGAGTGTGTTGTTGAATTATGATTATGGTTATGACACTTCCCTGCGAAGCGTTCAATGATCGGCTTCCGTAGAAAACCAGCAGAGGGGAAAATCATACGAGCGACGGCGCCCACGGAGGACAAAACCCCATCGGCATGTTCAATCCGACTCCAGAGTTACATCTGCACCCAAACGGCCTGCAAACACACACATCTGCAGCCAAGGACGCTTGTGTTTCGTCCGAACAATCGTCCGAGAACGGAAATGATAAGTGTTGTGCTGAAGGACCGAGACCCTGAATCCTCGAAGCCCAAGTGCGTATGATTTCTCCATTCTCTCCGGCTCTTGTTGTGATGAAAGAGCATCTCCGGCAGAGAGGAATGTAAAAAACGGCCCTGGAGAACAGAAGTGCATCGGCTGATCGTGTTTCAGTGACCTTCCTCCAATCTGCTCCTGATGTGGAAGTCTCTGCTGTGTGTGTGTGTGTGTTTTCTAATAAACTCCAGGGGTTCTGCTGAATGTATGGACTGATGTTGGGGCCGACGGGGTTTGACAGGTGTGTGTGGACCCCTCACGAGGGTCGGCGGGGTCAAAGGGGGGGCTGGGGTCGTAACAATGGCTTCATTCAGCGCTGCAGGGGAACGTGACTTACACACGGTTATCCAGCCCGGAGCGCTGAAGGAATCAGAAGGTCAGTGTGTGAGAGAGTCGTCGTTCGGATGCTAATAGGTCATTTAAGATCTCCACGACCGCAGGCAAACACTAACGACCGAGGAACACAAACAATTTAGTTTTTTTTCCCAACCTTTTAACAATATTCAATATTCATGTCCATTCACAAGTTTGGGGTTGGTGTGATTTTTTATGTTTTTTAAACAAGTCTCACCAAGGCTGCATTTATTTGATCAAATACACAGTATGTGATGCAGTGCTGTATTTTCAGCATCAGTACTCCAGTCACATAATCTTCAGAAATCATAATAATATGCTGCTTTGCTGCTTGAGGAACATTTCTGATTATTATCAATGCTGAAAACAGTTGTGCTGCTGAATATTGTTTTCATGGTAACACTTTAGAATAGGAACACTAATTCACTATTACGACTTTATGTGTGTGTGTGTGTGTGTGTGTGTGTGTGTGTGTGTGTGTGTGTGTGTGTGTGTGTGTGTGTGTGTGTGTGTGGAGAGATATAGAGGATGGATGGATGGATGGATGGATGGTAATATACTATGTGTTTTCGTGAAAAATGTTTAATATTTTAAACATTTTGGCACTAATTACCAATCAGAATTTTTTATTTTGTTACAATTGACAGTTTGACCTGATTCACAGAAATGAACCAAACAAACAAACGCTAAAAAAGGGGAATTTTGAAACTAAACACACACACACACACACACACACACACAATGGCTCAACCAATTTATGGTGGGACTATATTTGACTAACCAATGCAAACCACCATTACTTGCTCATTTCCATTTGGTGACACTAGCAGTGCAGAGATCACACTTCAAGTGCACTCAGTACTTTTATTTTTTATTTTTTTTGACAGAAATAAGTTTTTCAGCTGCTGATATGATTTTATGCAAGTGAAATTATTTAAAACATTGTTCTACAGTACTGTTGTACTTTTTAATGAGTGCACTAAGCACACATTCAAGGGCTGCATTTAAAGTGGATTAAAACACTGAATATTTCCATGATTAAATAATAATACACTTCCAGTAAAATGGGCACGAATGCAATTTGATCTCACTCAGCTCTACATCCCAATAATTGACCGAGTCTCATCAAGTGCTGGCCGTTTCACACAAACACGCTTAAAAACAAAGACGGCACAAAACATCTCTCATTTCCACTCAGGCGCCAAAAGCCCATCTGAAGAAGCGTTTAGAAAGCGCCGGACGCAAACAGGAGAAGAGTAGCCAGCCGTAAAATTGGACAGCCATCCCACCCATCCAAGCGAAAGGCAGAAAGCGTTGAAGAAAGAGAGCGATGACAGACGAGTAGGGATGAAACAACCTGAGAGTAATGGAAGACGGCTGGATGTAGATTGACGCCGATCAGACGAGCCGCAGATCTGAGGAAGGTGAAATTACTAACAAACTTGCTTGGAATCCATCAGCCGGAGACAAGAGATTCAATTATCAGCCTAAAAGCAATGTACGTAAAAGAAAAGAAAGAATAAATACAAATTAAACTATTCCACTACCCACCGTTTTCACCGACTGCCAAAAATACTCTTGAAGAATAGTAAGAAATGGAAAATATGGAGCCAATCATTTGTGACTGAAACTCGTTCCATCAGATCCGCGAGAACTTTGATCTCCGGCAACGGAGGGAAAAAATGAAAAACCCCCGACGTGATTATTGATTTCAGAGGTTGAACTTTTCTGTAGGTTCTGGTTTTAATGGGAGGCAGCGGTTATTGGACACGACAAAGCCTTTCAACTGCGATTTGGGTCAAACTGCGTTTTATCAACACTTCATCTCCGCTCAGAATACCAAGCACAGAGATCTGGATCTGGTTGTGGGAGTCATGCTGGGACGGATGAAGGGCAGGATCACCCCAGTCAGGGGTCTGACCGGATAAGATGGTGACTCAATCAGGTCCTGTTCACTGAAAGCCTGACGAACGGGACACTTGTATTTGGTGCAACACCACAAACAAACAGAGAGTTCATCAGGAACTCAAAAGGAACAAATATGTCCTTTTAAGGGTACTGCTCCAGCGACAAGCTGTTGTACCTCAAAAGGTACAATTTTAAACCCTTATTTTTCTGTGTGTAACTGAGAACACTGCTCTTGTGCTTAAACTGGCACATTGTCATTGGTTACCAAAATAAGCGAAAATAATGGCCCTTTTACTGTAATGTTTGTGGTTTAGGAAGAAGCTCGCATCCTCGCCTAAAGTGCACAGGATGCTCAGGTTGCTAAGCTAACAAAAATACTTGACGACAGCAATAACAAAACACATAAATATTGAGTGAAAGAAATCTTTTTCAATCTTTGTCATTTTTAACATTCAATTTTTCTGTATACTTGTCCAACATTGTGTATTCTGACATGTGTGCTAGGTTTTTGCATTGCATTCTGGGATTGCCTGCTCTGTGAAGGATATACGCAATATTGCTTTAGATTAGAAAGCGCTCACATATGGATCTTATAAGGCAGAATAATTATGCTGCCCGCCGGTCACCGTGAGGTAGCTCATAGGTTTGGAACAAAAGTCAGATGTGACTTTAACATCTCTCATCCCAGTCCACCCGAAACATTTACAGAAGCAAACGTGTGAAAACTACACATGAACACATATCAAATATCCAGAAGACAAACACCATGGTAAAATATTCATATTAAAGACCATTCAGTCCTCAAAAACAGTGTGAAAAAGGCCAGAAAACTTCAAACAGAATGTACACATAGAACACAAAGTTACAGTAGGTAAAAGCCTCAGTTAGAGAGAGAGAGAGAGAGCGAGAGCGAGAGCGAGAGAGAGTGTGAGAGAGAGCGAGAGCGAGAGAGTGTGAGAGAGAGCGAGAGCGAGAGAGAGTGTGAGAGAGAGCGAGAGAGAGAGAGAGAGAGAGAGCGAGAGAGAGAGAGAGAGAGAGAGAGAGAGAGAGAGAGAGAGAGAGAGAGAGAGAGAGAGAGAGAGTGTGTGAGAGAGAGCGAGAGCGAGAGCGAGAGAGTGTGAGAGAGAGCGAGAGAGAGAGTGTGAGAGAGAGCGAGAGCGAGAGAGAGAGAGAGAGAGAGCGAGAGCGAGAGAGAGAGAGAGAGAGCGAGAGCGAGAGCGAGAGAGAGAGAGAGAGAGAGAGAGTGTGTGAGAGAGAGCGAGAGCGAGAGCGAGAGAGTGTGAGAGAGAGCGAGAGCGAGAGCGAGAGAGAGTGTGAGAGAGAGCGAGAGAGAGAGAGAGAGAGAGAGCGAGAGCGAGAGAGTGTGAGAGAGAGAGAGCGAGAGCGAGAGAGAGAGAGAGAGAGCGAGAGCGAGAGAGAGTGTGAGAGAGAGCGAGAGCGAGAGCGAGAGAGAGAGAGAGCGAGAGCGAGAGAGAGAGAGAGAGAGAGAGAGAGAGAGAGAGAGAGAGAGAGAGAGAGAGAGAGAGAGAGAGAGAGAGAGAGAGAGAGAGAGAGAGAGAGAGAGAGGAGAGAGAGGGAGAGAGAGAGAGAGAGAGCGAGAGCGAGAGTGAGAGAGAGAGAGTGTGAGAGAGAGAGAGAGAGAGAGAGAGAGAGAGAGAGAGAGAGATCTGGATCAGTTGAGACGGAGGAACACTTCCTCCTCCACTGTGACTAATACATGTCCTTAAGAGACGCACTGTACAGTCAAATACAGCAGATTATTCCTGAGTTCCAGTCACTCCAGGAACATGAGAAATTACGAATATTACTTGGTGAAGGACCTGCTTCTATTTCATTGTCGTCCCCTTCTGTTAATGTTTCTTATTCTGGTACTGTTTTTTCACATTTTTGTACACATGAGTCACACTCTCTTCAAAAGGAGGTTTCTCAAATGAAGCCAGTCACTTCTTTACTTGATCCCATAACTACTAGTCTGTTTCAGTCATGTTTTGCTTCCTTGTGTCCTGTTGTTTTGAGCATTATAAATTACTCTTTGTGTACTGGGGTTGTCCCGCCAAGTTTTAAAATTGCTGCAGTTACCCCAGTACCAAAGAAGACAAATATTGATTATGAAAACCTTTCAAATTTTCATCCCATATCCAATCTTCCTTTTCTTGTTAAAATTCTGGAGCGAGTGGTTGCTTCTCAGTTAATTTCTCATTTGACTGAAAACAATCTTTTTGAACCTTTGCAATCTGGCTTCCTGACAGTACTGAAACAGCACTGGTTAAGGTCACTAATGATTTGTTAATTGCTTCAGATTCTGGTTATTTTTCAATCTTGATCCTTCTTGATCCCAGTGCCGCTTTTGACACTGTAGATTACTCGACTAGAAACTGTCTTTGGGGTCTCTGATATTGCACATAATTGGTTTAGGTCCTACCTAAAAGCAATTTTTTTCCATGGGCGGATTTAGGTCTAAAATTGGTGTTGTGCAATCTGGAGTCCCTCAGGGATCAATTTTGGGCCCCTTGCTTTTTAACATCTATATTTTTACACTTGGTCAGCTTTTGAGATCTCTTGGTCTAAAATTTCACCTTTATGCAGATGATACTCAGATTTACATACATACTAAACCAAATGATACTGTGTCTGTTGATTTTCTTTCCACACGTATTTCTAAGATAAAAGAATGGATGTCACAAAATTTCCTTTGTCTTAACAGTGAAAAAAACTGAGGTTATGCTCATTGGTTCACCCCACCAATTACGTAAAGCTGGGTCGATTACTTTGTCCGTTGATGGTTCAATTATGAAGTTTAAAACAAAACTTTGGGGGTTATTTTCGACTCCAATCTACCTTTTGAGCCACATGTTCAAGGCACTGTTAAAACATATTGTTTTTCATCTTAGAAATATTGCCAGACTACGTCCAATGCTGTCCTTTGCTGTTGCTGAGAGGTTGATTAACACTTTTGTGTTTACCCGGATTGATTATTGTAATGCCTTGTTGGCTGGGGCGTCAAAAGCTACCCTAAACAAATTGCAGGTAGTGCAAAACTCGTCTGCTAGAATCCTTACTAGTACCAGGATGAGAGATCATATTACGCCGGTCTTGGAGTCTTTACATTGGCTTCCTGTTAGTTTTAGGGTTGACTTTAACATTTTGATGCTTACTTACAAGGCTTTACATGGGTTGGCACCTCAATATTTGTCTGAGCTTTTAATTGCTTAAACTCCAACACGTGACCTTCGCTCATCTGAAACTGGCCTTCTAACTGTTCCTTTAACCCGTTTAAGATCGATGGGCGACAGGGCTTTTTCTTATTGAGATAAGGCAAGCTAAACCTCTTAGCACTTTTAAATCTCGCCTTAAAACTCATTTTTTTAGGGTAGCTTTTAATTAAACATTTGTATTATTTTTATATTGTTTTATTTGTAGTGTTTTGATTGTTATTGTGTATGGTTTTATTTGTTGTTGTAAAGCGCTTTGAGATCTTCATTTAAAGGCGCTATAGAAAATAAAGTTTATTATTATATTATTATTATTATTTGGTAGCACATCATATTTATAAATGCCACAAACTAAGAAGTAAAGTGTAAACACAATCAAATATTAAAAAAAATGTACAAATGTAAAAAGGTTCCAAGGCTTACATTCAAAATCCTTTATTTATTACCTATTTTTTAACTATACATTTAAGAAAAGAGTACAAATAATGGGCTGCAAACCCGCGCTCTTCAGTCACAGATGCGGTACTTTAATTTACAGAAAAGAGTAAAATGCGATGAAAGTGCTGATTATTGGCTCTTTAAAGTCCATCAATGAAACTTTCACTCACAAATTGCATGTCAATTTCATAATTGATTACAAACAAATGACCAATAACACTTCATTCACCCTTCGCTGGGAGTGTAGCTGACCTGATCTGACCAATCATAACGTGAATCTGACCAGACACGAGTGTAGATAAACTCGGTGTGTGTATGTTCCTGTGTGGCTAAGTGGTAGATCATTGCGTTAGCAGAGCAAAAAGTTGTGGGTTCGATTCCCAGGGAACACACTTACTAATGAAAATGTATAACCTGAATGCAATTGTGTTCACTCATGTTTATTTCATGCTAGAACTAGTAAAGAGGAAGAGATGATCGGGTCACGTGCCGCTTCAACTTGATTTTTTTGCAAGCTGAGACTTGTCTGCCGGCGTGTTGTTTGTATTTTTCACCGCGTGAGAACAAGATGTGTGGCGTGAGCGCGGGTCTTTGTGAAGGGTCAGTTGCATGACATTTTGAAATAGAAAGACTGAAATAGTCTTGTAAAACTTAACTTAATCTTTGTTTGATTTACTACCTTTTTCACAATTTAGTCCTGTCACAATCATGAATTTTGTGCTGATAATTAATTAAGATACAAATACGATTGCTTTGCTCGTCACTTACAGTGTAAGCCTAACGCATTATTTATTTTAAATGTGGAAACCCATATTATTTTATTTTTATTTTAAATTATACGGGGGGGAATGAAGAAACTCAAACCACCATAGATATATGGTTGTTCTATTGGATCCACCCCCCCACACACACACACACACACCACACACACACACACACACACACGCACGCACGCATACACACACACACACACACTCACACAGCTCCTGAAAACTCAAATGAGATCCTTGGATCCTTCATCAGTGTGTCTCATTTAAACGTGTGTCCTCTGGACCGAAGCAGCGATGGGGATTTCAATAGACATCCACTCTCACAATAAACAAGAGAAACAAGAGAAAGAGGAAAAGGTCCAAAAGTCAAGCGAAGCGAGGAGTCAAAGATCTCAAAAACACTAAAACTTTATCTACTACCTACCATACGACATTGTGTCCGATACGATAAGATACGAATCTCTCTCTCTCTCTCTCTCTCCTCTCTCTCTCTCTCTCTCTCTCTCTCTCTCTCTCTCTCTCTCTCTCGTGTCTGTGCTCTCTCTCTCTCTCTCTCTCTCTCTCTCTCTCTCTCTCTCTCTCTCTCTCTCTCTCTCTCTCTCTCTCTCTCTCTCTCGTGTCTGTGCTCTCTCTCTCTCTCTCTCTCTCTCTCTCTCTCTCTCTCTCTCTCTCTCTCGCCCCCTCTCTCTCTCTCTCTTTCTCCCTCTCTCTCTCTCTCTCTCCCTCTCTCTCTCTCTCGCCCCCTCTCTCTCTCTCTCTCTCTCTCTCTCTCTCTCTCTCTCTCTCTCTCTCTCTCTCTCTCTCTCTCTCTCTCTCTCTCTCGCCCCCTCTCTCGCTCTCTCTTTCTCCCTCTCTCTCTCTCTCTCCCTCTCTCTCTCTCTCACCCCCTCTCTCTCTCTCTCTCTCTCTCTCTCTCTCTCTCTCTCTCTCCCCTCTCTCTCTCTCTCTTTCCCCTCTCTCTCTCTCTCTCTCCCCCCTCTCTCTCTCTCTCTCTCTCGCCCCCTCTCTCTCTCTCTCTCTCTCTCTCTCTCTCTCTCTCTCTCTCTCTCTCTCTCTCTCTCTCTCTCTCTCTCTCTCTCTCTCTCTCTCTCTCTCTCTCTCTCTCTCTCTCTCTCTCTCTCTCTTCCGAGTGTCTGTGCTCTCTCCGTTTGTGCTTTTGGATGAAACAGCAGCTGAATAACAATCATCCTGCTGTTTTTTTCTCTCTCTGAGGCCGAGTCCATCTCCTGGATGTGAAATTAGGAGCGAACACAGACTCTCTTCTCGCTTTCATCCGTCCATCACTCGCTCTCGGCCGGCCGCTCTCATCCATCGCTCCTCTCGTCGCTAAAAGGGTCAGAACACTTTTGCTGTCAGGCGAGCGTTTTGCACCATGCAAGTGCGCAGAAAAAAAGAAAAACGGTGATTGCGGGCGAACATATGTGACCCTGGAGCACAAAAGCAGTCATAAGCAGCATGGTTATATTTGTAGCAATATCCAAAAATACATTGTATGGGTCAAAATTATCGGCTTACTTTTATGCCAAAAATCATTATGATATTAAGTAAAGATCATGTTCCATTAATATATTTTGTAAAGTTCCTTCCGTAAATATATAAAAACATAATTTTTGATTAGTAATATGCATTGATAAGAACTGCATTTGGACAACTTTAAAGATGATTTTCTCAATATTTAGATTTTTTTGCTTCCTCAGATTCCAGATTTTCTAATATTGTCCGATCATAACAAACCATACATCAATGGAAATATTATTTATTCAGCTTTCAGATGATGCATAAATCTGAATTTCACAAAGTTTGACCCGTATGACTGGTTTTGTGGTCCAGGGTCACACATGAAAGGTTATTTATGTCGGACGCAGGGTTCGATCGTTCTGCACTCAGGGACTCGGGAGAGCTCGTCTTGTTTTGTCGTTTGAATGCTGCGTGAGTTGGTCTATTGTGATCTAAGAGGGTTTGGAAACAGATGGTTGTCAGGAAGCGGCCCTCAAACGGCTCCGGGATCCCACTCGTGTGCCAGGAGAAGCGGCGGGCGGGAGGTCTTCATCCTCCTCCTCATCATCACGGGAGACGGCGCGAAGGCGGATGTGTTTGCTTGACATCACTCATCGCTATGGAAACAGATACCGTTCTGCCTTGGGGCTTGGCAACTCCCGTCAATCACGAAGCTGTAACCACGGGAACACCCAGGTGCGTGCACGGATCACCGGAGGAATGAGGACGGAAAACGAGGGATGCTTTCACAGCAGCGCTGCTCCAAAAATACTCACAGGGCTGAGCCATCAGCACAACTGCATTATATTTTACTGAATTATCATCTACTCAATGTACCACCATAATGCTAGGGTTTTACCACCACGTAATGAATGAATGAATGATTAAAAATGACTTTTTAAACTCAAACTTTTTTCTCTCAGAATTTATATCTAACAATTAGAAATGTTAAACTAATAATTGCGATAACAAATAACACTTTAATTTTTTCTCAAAATTCTGAATTTATGTTTTGCAATTCTGTTTCATTTTTGAAATCACAGGAATAAATTATATTTTAAAATATATTCAAATAGAAAACATTTCATATAAACATATTTCAAAATTCTATAGATTTTGCTGTATTTTGGATCAAATAAATGCATGCTTGATGAGCAGAGGAGACTTCTTTAAAAACATTAAAAATATTACTGGTCAATCTTTTGACTGGTGGTGTGTATATATATTACGTTTTCTCAATATTTTGAATTTGATTCTTTATTTTCATAAAGTTTTTTCCTCATTTTGAGTGATTTTTTTATGTCTGTATAGTATAAGAAAAGTTTTAGATATTTTAATTATCCAACTTTCACTAAACACAAACTTTTTTAATCTATATTTCATATGTTATTGTTGGTTAATGTTTGTTTTGTTTCAAGCTATGAAAATGTTTTTATGGTTTTACTTTTAATTAATAATAATAATAATAATAACCCTGCTCTGTACCCAATAATATTCTGCTCCCTCTCTTTAAACATTACGAGCTGTTCAAACAGCCTGATAGCGCCCTACGAAGTGCACTTACAAGGCATTCAACCATCTTAAGCGTGTTTCCAGGTCACAGGTACTTAAGCCTAGTTCTAGACTAAAATCTAAGTCTGAGCTGTTTCAACTGAAATAGACTTGCTCTGACTTATCTTAAAATATGACAGTGCCTTTGTTTTGCCTCAAGATGCACACCAGTAAAGCTTTTTTTAAGTACGTTTTAAAATTACTTAAGTGTCCTAATTGAACTATGGCCTAATCCTGGCTTAGTCTAAACCCTGTCTGTGAAACCGGGACTATGTGCTCAGTCTGAAGGGCTGAAAATGCAAAACAAGAGTAAATTAATATACAAGAAGATGAGGAATAATTGCATATTACTTCAGAAAGTTTGGCTAAAATAAATTTTGGCGTTTTTATTTTGCTTAATTTAGATGTTACTAAGTAGAAGAACTAGAAAACTAAGTGCACGAGATGACCAAGTCACTTATTTTCACACTGTCTATTGTAAAGTAATATTTGCATATTATTGCTCTTTTGTTGGTTTTAATTGCTTCTATTGTCCTCATTGGTAAGTCGCTTTGGATAAAAGCGTCTGCTAAATGAATTAATGTAAATGTAAATAATGAATGGTCATTCATTATGCATGAATTTAATGATAAATACAGTAAAAGTGGTAATATTGTGAAATGTTATTACAATTTAAAATAACTGTTTTCTATGTGAATGTAATTTATTTCTGTGATGTGGCGCTGTATTTTCAGCATCATTACTCCAGTCTTGTGTCACATGATCTTCAGAAATCAGTCTAATATGCTGATTTGCTGCTCATGAAACATTTCTGATGATTATAAATGTTGAAAACAGCCCAATGTTTTTGTGATACGTGATTCACAGATGAATAAAAAGCTCAAAAACATTAGAAATAGCAATCTTTAAGCGACACAACTTCAGGTATCATCCGAGTCTGTGTGAGTCAGATGTTTGTTCAAATACTAGCAATGCTTGCCTTCGCAAACAACACTAATTAACAGAGATCACACGAACTGAGCACCCAGTGCATTCGTTATTTAACAAAGAACATCCTTCCTCGAATAAATGGAGTCTTTGAAAAGAACCAGGCCTCGCTTCTACTGCAAAATGGGCTACTTGTCTAATAAAGGAATACTGATTTTAACCACTCTTTTTTTGACGTTTTGTTACTTTATGAATAAGCACGTCGCACTAAAAGCATACTCGGCCATTACAGCATCATAATAGCGTTATAGAAACGAGCGCTCGCTTTCCATTCAAGCTTTTAGGTTTCTGACAGCACGCAGACATAAATGCTTCATTGGCGAGTGGAAACGCAGGGAGCACGCGCTGGCCAAGCAAGATCAATGCTTTGAAAACACTCCTGCTCGCTTTAGTCCTTTAGCATGGTGGAAATTAAAAGTTCCTCAAGCAGCTCCAAACTTCAGTCAGTGTGTCAGGCGACTAAACAAAAGCCAGGCGTCTGTTTGCTGACCTGTCCGCACCTGACTCTCTCTCTGATTAAACGGCTGGATGGGTTATTGACCACTGCCGCATGCTGTGAAGAGCTTGTACAGCGGCGTGTGTCCGTCGCAGGCCGGGAAGGGCGAGCACTTACTGAAATAGACTTATATCGAACATATCGACCTTCAAACATAACATCAACACGCCACACAGAAGGATTCGTCTACTCGGATAATGTTTCAGCCTGTATTTGAAATGCAAAGAGGTCAAAGCTTCGATAAATACCAATATACCGTATTCGATTCCAATATATCAAGCTGCTCAAATGTGTAATATTCTTAATTTATAACTATTCGTATGACAAAGAGATCTTTGAACATTTAAATGCAATTAAATATATTTCAAACTGATTAAAGTGCAAAAGAACACAACTGTAAAGACGAAGAATATTTTCAGATATATTATAGACTATTTTAGTCCAGATTAAAGTGTAAAAATGTTTAAGTGTAAACAAATGTTTGAAAATAAATATAAAGTCTTCAGTGTGGTCTGTTACTGATTACAAATTACATAATAAATGACTTAGATAATAATGTAATCTAGATTAATCATAATTAGTTACAGTAATGTATTCTGACTATACTTTTGGATTACTTTTAGATTACTTTTGACATAACTCGGAATTGCAAAATATAGACTTTTGTTTTATATCTCACAATTCTGAGTTTATATCTCACAATTCTGAGTTTAAATCTAACAATTCTGAGTTTAAATCTAAAAATTCTGAGTTTAATTCTAACAATTCTGAGTTTAATTCTAAAAATTCTGAGTTTAAAATCTAACAATTCTGAGTTTAATTCTAACAATTCTGAGTTTAATCTAACAATTCTGAGTTTAAATCTAACAATTCTGAGTTTAATTCTAACAATTCTGAGTTTAATCTAACAATTCTGAGTTTAAATCTAACAATTCTGAGTTTATATCTAACAATTCTGAGTTTAATTCTAACAATTCTGTGTTTATATCTAACAATTATGAGTTTAAATCTAACAATTCTGAGTTTAATTCTAACAATTCTGAGTTTAATTCTAACAATTCTGAGTTTAATCTCTTCTGAGTTTAAATCTAACAATTCTGAGTTTAATCTAACAATTCTGAGTTTAATTCTAACAATTCTGAGTTTATATCTAACAATTCTGAGTTTAATTCTAACAATTCTGAGTTTATATCTAACAATTCTGAGTTTAAATCTAACAATTCTGAGTTTATATCTAACAATTCTGAGTTTAAATCTAACAATTCTGAGTTTAAATCTAACAATTCTGAGTTTAATTCTAACAATTATTAGTTTATATCTAACAATTCTGAGTTTAAATCTAACAATTCTGAGTTTAAATCTAACAATTCTGAGTTTAAATCTAACAATTCTGAGTTTAATTCTAACAATTCTGAGTTTATATCTAACAATTCTGAGTTTAAATCTAACAATTCTGAGTTTCTAACAATTCTGAGTTTACTAATTCTGAGAGTTTAATTCTGAGTTTACTAACAATTCTGAGTTTCTAACAATTCTGAGTTTAAATCTAACAATTCTGAGTTTAAATCTAACAATTCTGAGTTTACTAACTGTGTTTAACTAACCTGAGTTTCTAACAATTCTGAGTTGAATTCTAACAATTCTCTAACAATTCTGAGTTTAATTCTAACAATTCTGCAATTCTGAGTTTAATTCTAACAATTCTGAGTTTAAAACCTAAAATTCCCCTGAGCAGTCCACAACTGAGTGACTAACAATTCTGCAATTCTGAGTAATTCAATTCTAACATTGAGTGCAATTCTGTAGTTCTCATACTTTTCATTCTGAGTTTAAGAACTAACAATTCTGAGTTTAATTCTAACAATTCTGAGTTTAATTGATATTCTAATTTTCTGAGATACTGAATTTGTCATTCTGAGTTGTCAGTTATAATCAAAATTAAAAGAAATAACACTAAATATAACAGTCTGTGTGTTTAATGAATGTTTATATTATACAAGAGAATGGAATTAGTGAAATATCAACTTTTTGATGATATTCTAATTATATGACCAGCACCTGTATATATATTATTCAGTGGTGGAAATAAGGTTTCATGTTATGCTGCTTTTAATAGCATATTTTAATCATATTTAATTTCAGTGTCTTCATCATAAACGCACTGGTTTGTAGTGCAAAAAAGTTTTTCTGTTCACTTGTTTTATTCTTTAGTATTACATGCTAATGAATTGGAAGCTTCTCACATTAACAGAAAGTAACTAGCAGTCGTGTTGCAAAATACGCTGAATATCATATTGCCGACTACATGTCCTTAACTCTACCCTCAACTCTAATCATCAGCTTTCTATGTTGGCCTTTTCTACACTAAAAAATGAGTGTGCGTGTAAGGTGCGCATGCTACCTGAATCCAAACAGCAGCACCAATTAATCGTCCTCGAAAGCAATCAGAGCTTGAAACAGCCAGCTGCGCGCCTCAAAATACAACACACACACACACACACACACACACACACACACACACACACACACACACACACACACACACACACAGATGCTCACAGGAATGAAACTCTTCAATGACCTTTCATCAAACACACATGCAAACAGATGTGTGCCGGCAGTGCATCATCGCATGAAAACAAAGGGACGCATTAGCTCGGGGAGGGGGGGGCAGCTCGACTCCTTTCCTCTCATAAACCCCAACAAACACACAAGAATCACTCACAACCATCTAGAGCCATTACTGGGGCTAAGCGCTAATTAAATACGTATTAACGGAGGCGCAGATGAAAGGAAAGGTAACATGACTACGCACTGAATTAACCCAGAGTCTCATCGGGAACCCCAGCGAGGGCCCACGTTCACATTTTATCAGGCTCTTAATGAAGGGCGGCCCCAAAATAGTCATAAAGTGACGCTGTGAGCACTCTTTCCTGTTCCTGTGTGCAAAATAGGGTGGAGTAGTATTTCAATTCACCTGTCTGGTTCCTAGATACTGTACCCTTGTGAAAAAGAAGTGAGCTTGGATGTAATTAGCATGCACTTGTAGTATACTTCACATTTTGTATATTTAATAACTGTATTAGTAGACAATATGTGACCCTGGAGCAGTCATAAGTAGCACGGGTATATTTGTAACAATATCCAACACATTGTATGGGTCACAATTATCGATTTTTATTTTATGCCAAAAATCATTAGTATAATAAGTAAAGGAAGTAAATTTCCTACCATAAATACAATATCAAAACTTAATTTTTGATTAGTAATATGCATTGCTAAGAACTTCATTTGGACAACTTTAAAGATGATTTTCTCAATATTTAGATTTTTTCACCCTAATATTCCAGATTTTCAAATAGTTGTATCTCAGCCAAATATTGTCCAATCATAACAAACCATACATCAATGAAAGCTTATTTCTTCAGTAAACTCAATTAAAAAAAATACCCTTATGACTGGTTTGATGGTCCATTGTCATATATAATATTAAAAGGCCACTTAAGTGACTTTGAAAAAGAAATGACACTAAATTGTACCTTAGTTTATCATAAATGCTCATCGTTACACTCCGCAGTACTTTATAAGTAATTATGAAATTACATAAAGATGTACTTAAGTCCTACTTAAGTCAAAAACACTAAAGTTCAGCTAACTGCATTTAATATCAATTTCAACTATTATACATTTAATTTACTTGCAATTAAAATGCTATTAAATGTCTGAAACAATGCATTCAATTCACACTTAAGTATATTATTTCTATAATAAGTGTAGTGTTTTTAAAGCATGCTATAAAGTGTACTTATTAACAAAGGTATATGATACGTACGATAGGTTCCAAAATTGTTATTTGATATCAATTCCTAAAATTCATATATATTATTAATATGATCTATCTGTCGCATGCCTCTCGTCCAGCAGATATCTGTGTATCAGTGGCGGATCCCTGCCGGTTCGAGCCTCCAAGGGGGTCTATAATACCTAGAAAAAGCTGAAGAAAGCAGATGGTGAGAGTATGGCGTCTCGCAGCAGGGCTAACGCGACATGCAACTTCCATCTTACATTTTTACACTTTCGTCTTCTGGTGAGCAAATAAAAGCGCAGTTCCCGAGGCGTGGCGACGGAGGAGCGGTGTATGATGGGAAGGTGAGAATGGTTTAGAGACGGGCAGAGAAGTGTGTGACATTCAGTCAAGAGGAGGCGGCGATATGACTGCTCGTGTCCTACTGCGCTGCATCTGTCTGGTGCCAGATCAACCTGTGACATTTCTAATCTGCCTCTCGACTTACTCCTACAGTTCCCACTATCATTCACACAAGCTGCTCTTTACACGTCTCCATCACACACTCACCATTCAGACAGACTGGGGTTTAAAGCTGAAGTGTGTGCTATACCATATTAATATGCAGAGATGGCTTTATGTATGGCACTTGTAGATTCGATTCCCCTGAAAAACAATCTTTATATAGTCATTCCAACCAGACGAAACAGCAACGCTGGCTCAACCAATGGGGTGAGTTTGGGGGCGTGTCTATAAGTTTGTCTGACCAATGAATTGCTGAGGGAGTGTTTGGGAAGCTTGTAATTCCATTTAGTAATATTACTCACACAGAAATTACTACACACTGAACAAAAATGTGTAAAAACCAATTTCTCAAACAATTACAAACCAAATGTAAGTAATGCGTTTAATTAAACATGAAATGTTCGAAAACCAAAACAGCTTCTTTCCTTTTTTGTAAAACATACTCTCATAATAGTTTTGTTTTGTTTACAACTTCATTCAACAATTTTATACAGTGTAGCTTCAGGAAGTTTAATTAGGCCTGGGTTGGTTTCGTATTGTTTTTTTGTTTTTTTCACTGTTTTCTGGAAAAGTTCAAATGTAATCACTCTAAAATGAGATGTGTAGCCAACAAATAAAGAGTAATATTGTCTTTTTCATGGTTATATATATATATATATATATATATTAACACTTTATATATTAACACTTAATTTCTGGGGTTTTGTAACACATGACATTTTGGGTTGTTTGCATGTTATTTGCACCACATGACTCATATTAATAATTATATTAAAATTAATAAAAAAATATATGTTTTGTCATCTAAGAAACAATAATAAAATAATATGCCAAATTAGGATTTATTTTAAATAATTTAATTTTTTTAATTAACTTACCATATATTATATTAACTTAACAATTACCATATCTTTATACCCCATCCCCAAAAAATTGTACAGTGATAAAAAAAACATATCATAAAAGAGGTGTATTCAAGTCATTGCATGAATTAAATGTCATTTTTCAGTGCCATATTATTGGCCTGGTTATCATGTCATATTGACTTACAATACATGTCACGAATAAATATTGTACAATACATTTTAATATCATAACTCCAGCTTTACATCGGTGACTATCAACAGAAAAAGCACTAGTGTGCTGTCCTTACAGTAAACCTCATCTATAATTGGCACGTCGCTAGAGCTGATTGATTCATGCAGACTCCAGAAACGTCTTCAACTCAAATATTCTCAAAGACAGCCGAGTATTTCAGCAAACAGGACCGTGTCACAGCACAGGGGCGGCAATTAAGCCATGTGTGAAGATAACATATGTGGGTGTTTACACTGACTGGAGCTGAACTCCACAGAGATGCAGATGGAGACGTGTTGGCGATTAGTGAGTGAAGGTGAGGGCAGCGTCTGAAAACACAGCGGAGGAGAACAGACTCCCACACCAACGTGTGACCACAGCTTGAGTCTCGGCCCACCTGTTTCTGTGTCTGCAACATGATAAATGTTAGTAATATGATACTAGCAACCCCAGCAAGCCGCTCCGCCGGCTTAGAGGGTAATGTCTAGATGGCAGCCCTCGTGTAGCAATATGCTGCTATGAAGGAGTAGGTCGAGAGAGAGATTTAATAAAGGTTACCATAAAGATATCACACTCCAAGCCGGCAGAATGGCTCGTTAGAACCATATAGATACCAAAATGATAAATATCTTCAGAGGATCGGTTCATTTAAAGAGGCAATTGGAGTCAGTTAATGAGATAAAACGTGTGAGTTTAGCAGACCTGCTCCACAATCAAAGTCCAGTCCTCAACACACATACTGGAAAACAACTATCACTCAGAATGTGCTTGAAAACTTCACAAATAATTACAAAGAAATGATAAGTAACATTGAACTGAATGTTCGATTTCGAAGACAATAAACAAACAAAAAAATCATTTTGACACCTTCAGTCAAAAGACATTTCTACTGAAAACTATTGAGGCTCAATTGGCCTGGAAAAGGTTACAAACTTTTACAAACACAAGGTTTCGGCTCATCAATGTACTAGGAACAAATAACTGAAACTGTTAATACCACTGTTACTCTAACTTGTATCATCATCCAACTAAAGCCTTGTTCAGACCAAAACTGATTGTTGTGCATATCCAATGAATCCGATCAAAATGATTGATCGTCCACACTGTGCACTGCAACTGCTCAGATCTGATTTATGCATCCCATGGTGCTCTTTCATTTTAGTGACTCTGCATTGGTTTGTATGGCAAAGGCGTTGTGTTGTTATGCCTACGCTAAAAACAATATCGATGTTCTTATAACATCACGACATGTTGCCGTCGAGCTGGATTATACTGCGTGTCTTATGAGGCATCGGCAGAAATGAAGAAAGCTGGAACGCACAGATTTCGTCGTCTCAACTCAAAGAGATGCGTAGACCGGTATATCGGATATTTTCTGCTTGACTTGCACTTTGCAACAACACAACCTTGTTTCTGCAAAGACATTCAGCATGCTTTCTACTAACAAAGTCTGATGTGTTTGCATTTTACGAGGCATGAGAAAGTGACACAGGCAAAAAAATCTGTGCAAAATTAGACCTGTGCGTCAGACTGAAACGGATTTCAAGAAATGCAATGCGATTTGAATATTTCATGTCATTTTTTTGTCATTCACACTTGCTAAATATTTCGGATTTTCACAAAAATCTGATTTATAGGTTTATCTAACAGAAGAAGCCTACTGCAATTTTTTTATATCAAATGTAAAAATGAAACACTGTATAAATTAAACTGATTCGTATTAAAACTACAGTGTCAAAGTCATTCAGTCAAGAGCAGGGAGTGATTTTTTAGTAGTGTGATAGTAGTTGGCTTATAAGGCTGCTGTCACTTTAAGACCTAACACACGGATCCAATATACAGCATTGTGATGAGCTGCATTTCTCGTCTTATTGCACTTAAACGATTTCAAAATACTTAAATGTTTAAATTGGCAAAGCTTAAAAATGCATGCAAATGGTAAACTTAATTAACGACGCAACATTGCAGTGGTCGTGAGCATAACTGTGACAGAGATGAAAATCCAATATGTCTATAGGTTCATCGTCCACCCCTGCAAATATTTAAGGATCTTGTTTGCATTGACTAATACAGGTCATGAGCCCATTATCATGGCATGCATGGCAGGATAACAAAGAGGAAGCCACTGCTGATCTAAAACTCTCCTAAAAGAACTCAAACTCTCAGAAACTGGGCTCGAAACTGTTGCTTATTTGCCTCCATGAAGAGTCTTTAACATCCATGAAAGCTTCCCATTGGACAAAAGATTCTTTATAGTGGACAAAGATTCTTTAGATTGTTAAAATGTTCTTCATAATATAAAAACGATTTACTTTTAAGAACTGTTGACAATGTTCAAATGGTTCTTCTATTGCATCGCTACCATTGAAACCATTCCTTTCACAAGTATATAGTAAGAGAGCGACACCGACGACAGAAGTTCATGCAAGGAAGCGCATCAAAATCACGAAGTTGAAGAGTGATGTAATGAGGAATGGGTCCGAATTCGTCCGAGCCGATGAACACTTTGGTTGTAGTTACCTCTGCCCGAGGGTCACGCCAGATACTGAAGGCAAAGCTTCACATTCTTACTATATGATCTCAGTGTAGTTCAAATCAATGCAGAAATACAGACATATCTTCAATAACGTTCAAGCGTGACAGTACGTATAGCATCAGAGGTTGCGTTACGCAAAATTTGTGTCGTTTCGCAAATTTTAAACACGTAAATGGATAATTCAACTGGTCTCCATCAAAACTAAATGAGCTTTCCCTTCAGAGATGTTCTCGTGATGCTAATAGCAATTAAACATGGAGAAAAGTGAAGCAAAGGCTTTAAAGGAAAACAGGTTTTAGAGAAAAAGACACGAGAGGATTTGGGGAGATGAACCAGCAATCCGGAGGAATAATTCATGAGGTATTGTTCATTAACTGGGTGAACAGATTGCAAGATTGTATCTGTTGTCTTCCTCTGCTGAGTTTTGACACACGTGTGGTGAAATCTGTCATGTTAAAAATCTTAAGTATTACAACAGTTTACTGACAGAAATAAATGGAGCGTGACAGAAAACGTACAATCCATTAAGTCAAAGTGACAGACACAACTGTATCACATGTGCTGCTCGAAGGCCTCTAAACTGATCCGCATGATCACCGGTCATCTGATTGATCGTTTAGTAAACGGACTTTTAGTATAATTGTACAAACGTCCACCTACAGCTGGTGCTTCGTGTGTCTTTATGCTGTAAAATCTTTACTGATTTTATAAAGTAAGTTCACATCACCGAGGATCTCACATGGTCTGCTCACACAGATGCAGTGCTGAAGAAGGCACATCAGCGTCTCTTCTTCCTGAGACGGCTGAGGAAGTTTGGAACGAGCCCCAGAATCCTCAGGTCCTTCTACACCTGCACTGTGGAGAGCATCCTGACCGGCTGTATCACCGCCTGGTTTGGAAACAGCACCGCTGGCAACCGCAGGGCTCTGCAAAGGGTCGTGCGAACTGCCCGCCACATTGTTGGAGGTGAGCTTCCCTCCCTCCAGGATATCTACACCAGGCGGTGTACAAGGAAAGCCCGGAGGATTATCAAAGACTCCAGCCACCCGTCCCACAGACTGCTCTCTCTGTTGCCCTCAGGGCGACGTCTCCGCAGCATCCGATCCCGCACTAGCCGACTGAGGGACAGCTTTTTCCCTCAGGCTATCAGGCTAATGAACAGTCAGAAATAACTCACCTACATCACACTCCCACTCACACAACATGCCATGCACTGCACTTTAACACCGTTCAACTGGACTACACACACTGCACTAACACAACCTATCTGCTATCACTGGACACCATACAATGCACATCCATGACACTGCATATCCGGCCTATGTATAATCTGCTGCACCTTCACATATTGTGTGTGTATAGATGTGTACATAATGTAGAACGTGTATATACTGTGTATAACGTGTATTGATAACTGTAAGTATGTCTAATAGTACACTGTGTGTACTGAGTATATGTATGTGTATTCTGTACAGTCTGTAAGTATGTACTGTCTATATGTAAATTGTGTTTGCACTGTCTGGAGCACGCTCGTAAGTATTTCACTCTCCAAGGCACATCGTGCTGTGGTGATGTGACAATAAAAGTGATTTGATTGATTTGATTTGAAGAAGAACTTGGGCTTTATTAGTGAGATTACAAGATGAACACTTACTGGACTGAAACTGCTTGGCTTTACTTGATTATATACAGTCTGTTAGTCTGAAAAACTTCTCAAATCTGTTCATCAGGCTTTTGAGGGATGTTTATTTGTTCATCTGTCAGTCATCATTGCATTAAATCTGCATTACATATTTTGATAACCAAATTAAGCATTCAAATCTCATCTTACTTAAGACATATTATTGGATATATGTATGTCATTTATGTAAGTAGCTGCTAGGCTGTTATTAAGATCTCACTTATTTACATTACAATCTGAATTTCATATCCCTTTTTGTTCATATCAATACCAGCATCTGCACCAAACAGCATATTTTCCCTCAGTTTGAGTTTCTGAATAAAATATAACTGTTCTAATGTAGAACTATATATTATATGAGCCATAAATGCTTGCTGTATCTGATACAAACACGTATAAAGCTTCAAAATAATTCAATCAAAAATAGGTGTATTTATAATAATACAATGCCCAAGAAATGAAGCAAATAAAGCCCCTTTCTGAATAAAGTTGAGCTCTTCCTTCCTTCATATTCTCACTGTATCATTTTTTATATATAAATGAGCCATAAACGCTGATGCAAACATGTATAAAGCTTCAAAAAATTATTCATATAAAAATAGATATTCATATGCAATAATATAGTCATATGTATAGCTTCAAGGGGTTACTTTTCGTGAAGCAGCTCAAAATCAAATATAACAGCTAATAATATAATGCCCAAGAAATGAAGCACATAAAGCCCCTTTCTGAACAAAGTTGAGCTCTTCCTTCCTTCATATTCTCACTATATCATTATATATATATATATATATTTATGAGCCATAAACGCTGATGCAAACATGTATAAGGCTTCAAAAAAGCATTCAATTAAAAGCAGATATTTTTGTGTGAAGCAGCTGAATCGAATATAAGGCTGATGATACGCGGCGCAGCTTTGGTTAATGTTGGCATCACAGGGTGAGGCACAGGGCCCACGACCGATTGAAAGTGTCCCGATGGAAATCTGTAACCCATCCTCAGTGGGAAAGTGCCCAAGTAACATTGCTCAAAAAAGTTGCCCTGTGTATCATCAGCCTTATATTCGATTTAGAGCTGCTTCACAAAAAATGACAACTAAGAACACGATTGCCAAAAATGAAGCAATAGAGCCCATTCTTTGTCCTCGAACAGTGGAAATGCAGCACTTGTCTCAGTTTTGAGCTCTCTGGCGGTAAACGGACCACGCTTGGCAGGACTGCCCACAGCGCTCCTTTATTCAGCGGGCTGTTCATAGATCTGCCTGCTCATTATTATCCTGACTGAGCCGGGGGCTCGGCACTGACACCATGACTGATTGCTCTCTCTTACCGCAGGCCCCCGTGAGGGCCGCAGCTCGCCGGGGAGCGCTCTGACCCCTCCGCCGCGGTACCGTGACATCACCGCGGTGCCCTGACAGCTCGAGTGATGTTCTCAGGACCGCTATGACAGCTTCGCTCCTGCGTGGTTTCGCTCGGTGAGTGACGGCTTTATTTCGAGTCTCTCATCTAACACGCGGGGGGACGTGGGGAATTTACCAGCGTTAAATCTTTGACAACTAAACTCCCGAAGACAAATGTAGCTCTGGACAGAAGGACCTGTTCTCAGAGTTCAGCCGACTGTTACGCGACGAGGAACGGGACGTCCAGGCCAGGGATAGTAGACTTAACTAAAACTAAAAACATTAAAACTGTGTTTTTTTAGTTAAAAAAGAAACTTTATAACCTTAAACTTAAGTTCAGTTAAAGTATCTTGTAATTAATGAAAATGTCAGTTTTTCTTTTCTTTTTTTAGGCTACTTGTTTTTGTTAACTAATTGTGTGTGTGTGTGTGTGTGTGTGTGTGTGTGTGTGTGTGTGTGTGTGTGTGTGTGTGTGTCTGTGTCTGTCTGTGGAGTCTGTGTGTGTGTCTGTGTCTCTTGTGTGTGTGTGTGTGTGTGTGTGTGTGTGTGTGTGTGTGTGTGTGTGTCTGTGTGTGTGTGTGTGTGTGTGTGTGTGTGTGTGTGTGTGTGTGTGTGTGTGTGTGTGTGTGTGTGTGTGTGTGTGTGTGTTCTGTGTGTGTGTGTTTCTGTGTGTTCATGTGTGTTAATTTAACTTGTGTGAAATAAAAATAAATAAAAACTTTGAGTGTAAAAAAAAATCTAGGTCACATTTTAAGTCCAGTTCTTGCTGTTCTATGTGAACTGTGACTGTGTTGCCTCTGTGTGTGTGTGTGTGTGTGGTGTGTTGTGTGTGTGTGTGTGTGTGTGTGTGGTGTGTGTGTGTGTGCTGTGTGTGTGTGTGTGTGCATGTGTGTGTGTGTTAATAGTGAGAATTGGTCCCTAAACTAAAATGTTACCCTATTTTCTTTTCAAATAATACATTTCTAGGAATCGAACCCACAACCTTGCCATTAGGTTGAGCTACAGAAAGATCCAGCATATGTATACATGCATAAATAAATAAATAAAATAAAACTTTAAAATGAATAGAAAATATAAAGATAAATAACTCAAAA
>CM049867.1:3898899-3901399 GCA_027474115.1 Schizopygopsis malacanthus
TTTCAAACGATTTCAAGCCTTTCTCTGCATCTCTTCCTGAAGTCCTCTAACACGGGATTATGGGTAAATGTGAAGGACCCCGGCAGAGAGCGGCCCTGCGTGACTCGGAGGAGAGAGAGAGAGAGAGAGAGAGAGAGAGAGAGAGAGAGAGAGAGAGAGAGAGAGAGAGAGAGAGAGAGAGAGAGAGAGAGAGAGAGAGAGAGAGAGAGAGAGAGAGAGAGAGAGAGAGAGAGAGACTTCCCATCAGGAACAGAGAAGCGCTTATACAGGGAGGAATGAAGCATAATAAAGGAATAATACATTATTATTATCATTATTATTATTTATTAATATAATGTATTATATAATAATGATGATGATGATGATCATTTATGAGCTGTATTTAATGATAATATTAATAATAATAATGTATTATTATCATCAGTATTAATACATAATAATTATAAATTATTTGTTATTATTATTATTACATAATGATAATAAAATATATAATACAGTATTATTAAATTATAACAATGTATTATACTTATTACATTATAAATATTAATAATACAGCTCATAAATACTTATCTTTGGCATATTAATAGTTTAATAATTATTTATCATTTGTATTATTTAATATTGTTATTATCAAATCATGATAATATTAAGTTACATATCATCATAAAAGTATTAAATAATAATTATTAGTAGTATTATTAAATGCAGCTCAAAAATCATCATTATTATTATTATTATTATTATTAATAGTATAATATTTTATAATTGACTATTTTGTACATTTGTTATTAATAAATAATGATAATAATAAGTCACTTATCATCATAATCAGTATTAAATAACAATAATTAATTACTATTATTATTATTATTAAAAGCAGCTAATAAATCATCACCATTACAATTATTATTATTATGTAAATATTTGTTTTATACAATGTTATTAAATATTAATAATAATAATAATGAATCTCTATTAGTAGTAAACAATACATTATTATTACTAGTATTATGAAATAACTTATTTAGTGGTATTATTAAATAATGATAATAATAAGCTACATATCATCATAACCAGTATTAAACAATAAATTATTAAAACAATTTTCCATTGAAAGCTTGGAAGTTATATTTTGTTTTAGTGATGGATTTGGGATGGCACTTCGCTGGCCAATCACATTTCAGGGGTGTGGCTAGAACCACCCAGCAGGCCACGCCCCCGGGTGTGACTCACTGACGAGCTTCTGCAGCTCGGCTCTTTTCTTCAAGTTCTCTCGTTTTATCTGAAGCTCTTCGAGCAGTGGTCTCAAACTCAGTTCCTGGAGGGCCACAGCTCTGCACAGTTTAGCTCCGACACACACCTGCTTGGGAGTTTCTAGTGATCCTGAAGACCTTGATTATCTGGATCAGGTGTGTTTGATTAGTGTTGGAGCTAAACTGTCCAGAGCTGTGGCCCTCCAGGAACTGAGTTTGAGACCAATGTCTTAGAGGCTCAAGCTGTCACTCTTTCTTTCTCGCGGGGGTTTTATTCAGCGCTCAGCGTAGCGTGCCGAGAGAAACGGTTGGTGTCTCAGGCGCTTCACTTAAACCCGAATAAAATCTCCTTCCTGATCTCATGTGACAGAGCCATTCAATCATAACACATACTCCTCGTTCTGAAAGGACTCTTAACAGTGAACAGTGAACGGAGCACATCTGGAGCCTTGAAGACAAAATGACACCAAAACTGACCACAGCTGCTTTCTGAATACTTTCCCGAGGCCTCGAATGTAAAACGTTGTGTCACTTTCATCCTACAATTGAGCAGACAAGCTTTTAAACTATACGTGCAGCAGAACTCGCTGTAATTTCACACCCATTACCCCAAAATACCACACGTGACACTTAACATGCCTTTTTATGATGTGCAATCTTATCTACATATGATTTCCATATGCATATCTCCAGAAATGTGATACTAGTGTGTTTATTGGTTCTAAAACTAAAAAAAAAATTGAAATTTTGTAGAGAAAGAATACAGGGGTGTTGCATTAATAAGATTGCTTGTTTAATTTTGAAATGTAAGAAATAAAGCCGAAAGCATGAGAGAAATGATTTGTTTCACAGAAAGAGCAGATTAAATCCTTGAGTTATCAAAGATCAATGTTTCTAATTTAATTTGAGAAAATCCTAAAACGTTATTTTACAATTTTACTAGAAACTAAAATAAAAACAGACTAATGTGTTTAATAGTGTTGTTAATTAAAACTGAACATATTAAAAAAATAATTTATAGAACTGACATGAAGCTGAAATAAAATATAAGTATCATTTTAAATAGTATATTTACTCAAAAAAATGTGGAAATAAAAATAAAGCTATGAAGAAATATTAAAAAGTAGCAATATTGTACTAAATTAAATTGCTACTTCAAAATATAATACATAAAATACATTTTAGACGCTTCCTGCATGCACGCACACACACACACACACACACACACACACACACACACGCATGCA
>CM049867.1:3906399-4041399 GCA_027474115.1 Schizopygopsis malacanthus
GTTGGCCCACCCACTTAATCATGTCTGTCCTCGCCCCTCTTCCACACTCAATAACTCTGTAATTCAAGCTTCTTTAACCCGAGGTTAAGCAACAAGCCACTCGTAAACCAATGCATCGTGCTTCCAGTGGGATAAAGCCTACAACAAAGCAGTACAATAAGGACTTTAACAACAAACCAAACAATAAGAGAAGATTTTGAGAACTGTGCAAACTATTTTCAATAGAAATTACTTTTAATAACTCTAAAATGTCATGTGATGTAAACATAAAGCAGACAATTAGACAATTTAAAAATAGTCCAGAATGACAAAAAGTGTTAAAAAAGACTGAGAAAAGCCACACAAGTGATTTTCTTCAATGCCATCTTTAAACAAGAGCTCACATGATTACATAGATCACGTGAAAAAAATCAAAAATCACATGATCACAAAAACAAACCACTGTACAGAAATAAACAATAAAAAGCTATAACATATTTTCATTAAAACGTTCAATACACGCAAGTGTTCACATTTTGTTTATATTTTTTAAGGTGAAAATGATTTGTACAAATATCGCTAATTAATAATGACATAAATATTATTACATTTGGGGTGGGCGGGGGTCACAAAAAAATATTTCTTGAAATTTCAATAAAACCGCTTCAGTGGCTTTTTTTCTAATATATAATCACTAAATATAATGTCAATCTATGGAGGTTCCTTTACTATTTTTATTTTTATTAAATTTTTTCATCATAATGATATCTGGACAGGTGCATCGCCCTATGTTTTTTTTTAACTTAAGACCTTCAAAATTTGAAAATGGATTTTAGTTTAGAAATTAAAAACATTTATCAGTGAAATCAGTGTGTTTATGAGTTGCACTATACATATATATATATATATATATATATTTTTTTTATGATAATCACACTTCAGCGTTTCAGCGATCACTCATTATTGGCCTTCATACTAAAATGCATGTATGAGAAATCTGGACTTTGTAAATGTAATATTGCATGGATGCATTCGTTTAACAATAATATTCTCTTGTAAAGGCAGAAACCTGACATTCTTTTCGAGTTTGTTTTTGCCAAGATGAAGATCTTTTCACACCAAGTTCTCTTGGAAATCCACCGCCCGGAGACACAAAAGCTGCCTCTGTTTATAAATCTCAGAGATATGGTGCTTTATCAGTCGCTGGAAAAGGGAGTCTCAGCACAGCGCAGTGACCTTGATCTGAATGCAAACTACATCTTATCACACGTTCCTAGACCTGCCCAAACGCCCTCACGAATGATGGCTCCCCACTTCACATCACCACAATACAGAGCCATTATTCAAAAGAGATAAGGACTTTCTCACGCAACTGTATCTGTCATGAGGAAGAATGAGTGGGATTCCCAGCCTAAAGCCTGATGTTTGGTACATCAAGTCTACTTGAAGGGAAGACACAATAACGTACTTCCCGCAGGCAACGCTCCCATTAGAAGTCTACGAAAGTTAAGTGAAGAGCCCATGTCTCCTCTCATAATGCAACAGCGAGACCTTATCGATCCATCAAGCAACAAAATCAAATCAAACACAGACGCAAATGAGCCAAAAAACGTGAAGCCGACACATAATCCAATGAGATCCATCCACAGGAAAACAGATTTAACGAATCGCAGGGATACTAAATAAACAGCCTGGCTGTAAACATCCCTTATTTTAGCACAAAATACATTAGGAACAACGATATCTACCCATTTTTGCTTTAACTGGGTATTGTGGGGAAAATCAAATCAATCCAGTCACTTTTTAAGGCTTGAGCCAAACTTGGTTAAACTTGATTAAGATTTGTAGCAATAGTTGCAAAATATCCAGTCTAGGGCCACAAATATGTGACTGTCTACATTTCTGAAATATATTGGGGAAATACGGCACTTTTCAGCTGACACCTCCACAAGGGGCGCTGTAACCCCTTTTTTGGGGTTTATTAAAAATGATTGTGCATACATTTTTGCTAAATTATATGACAAAATGGCGCTAAATAGGCCTAAAAGTGAAGCCACAAAGAGTGCAGTCAAATAATCCCGTGAGATCAGTCCATATGAAAACCGTCTCCACTGATTTAACGAAATGCGGGGATGAGAAATGAACAGCCTGTTTACAACGAGAAGCGAAATACAATGACGTCTACCATGTTTCGCTTTAATGGCTGTTGTGTTGCTGACTTTTGCTTTATTGTTGATAATGTCAAATAGGTACAAATCAGTCCAGTCACTTTTGTAAGGTTTGGGCTGATGCAAGTAACATTTGATTAAGATAAGTTAATCAAGGAATGATTAGTTATAGGAATCAGGAATAGGAACACAGGTGTCGGAGGTATGTCACTGTGCCTTAATTCAATTGGGTAATTACGTCACTTTTCAGGAGATATGTCCACAAGAGGTCTATCAGCAATATTAATTGTTTCTCCATTAGGTTTATTAAACATCTCAGTTTCATGAAAAAAAGTATTTTTTTTTAAATGGTATTATGTTGCATGCAGCACGTTTCATGGCTATTTCAGTATGAAATGTCCAAAGACTGGTGCTAAATAGCTAAACTCATTACATTTCATCCAAAACCGTTAAATGTGACTGTGGCGAACATATAATTACGTTGGTAGTTCGTATTGTGGCAGCTCGGAAATGAAAAGTCTGGTGCTAAAAGCTAAATGCTCGATCACATTTGAAATGAACGTAGCACCTACACCAGGAATGGGCCACTTCGGTCCTGGAGGGCCGTGTCCTGCAGAGTTTAGCTCCAGCCCTAATTAAACACACCTGAAGAAGCTAATCAATGTCTTCAAGATCACTAGAAAGCTACAGGCAGGTGTGTTTGATTAGGGTTGGAGCTAAACTCTGCAGGACACCGGCCCTCCGGGACAGACGTTGCCCATCCCTGACCTACACTAAACCCTATCTTCCCTGCTAAATAAAACAATAGAAGCCCAATAGAAACCATCACAAAAATTCCAATGGTTTCCATTATAACCAATTAGCTTTTTCCAGTAAAACCATTACAAAATTCATTTTTGTAGTGTCTTTTGGGCATTTTTCCAATATAATTTTAACATCCCACCAATAGAATCCATCACATACCAGTAGACACCATTATAGCTTCCATTAAAACCAATACAATTCCCATTAAAACCATTAAAGCCAACATGTTCTATTGTGTTTGGGGCAGTGTTCTGTTGTTTTTTTCAGCAGGGTTAAACTTAACTGATAGTGTTAACAAAAGCAAATGTAAGATAAAAAACACATGTGCTGATCCAAACATGCCTTTTTAACTTTCTTCATCGAGTCTTTAAGCTTAAGTTTCATCGCTCAATGTTTTATCAGGTGCGCTATCGAACACGTTCACTTCAACAGAAAGCCACACATATGGAGCTGGATTTATGGTGCAAATGCCAAAATGTATAAGTTTACATATCATGTTAGAAGTGTTTTGAGCTCATAACATAGTATTGTGCAAGGAACCCTGTGAAGATAATCTTTATTATTCGATAATCTTCCTCTATAATCATAATTTGTGTGAAAATAAATCTGTTGGCATTTTACTGCCTCTAGTGTTTATTTCAGTTAAAAAAATGCGGTGAATTGCATGAATAGTTACAATTTTGCATAAAAGTCACATATTTCCAATTAGCCTACGTGGAAAATATCTAAAAAAATTAATGATTGGAAAATCTGCTACCTACAATATAAGCAGCCGCGAATTAGCAGCCAATGAGATTGCTTCATATGGAAACAGTCAACGCTGCTTTAACGAATGGCAGGCCTCGGTGTCGCCCAGGCTGTGAATTAACCGCCCGGTTATAAATCTCCTTCATTAGGGCACAAAACACACGGCGGCAAATAGGAAGGTGAAGTCCCTAAGGGTCCCTGTGGAGACGCACAAACTCATTTCAGATGCTCGGAGAAACACAGGCTACATGGAGAGAAAGCACGATGCAGCGAGCGTTTCAGGGCAACAGTTCAGCTGACACGAAGACAAAACGAGAAAAGCAATATCTCACCTGCTCTTCAGAGAAGTAAATAGCAGATAGCTCTTACAAAGGAAACCCTCAACTCCCATTGCATCTGAAGTGACAATCTAACAGAGCTATTGGATCACTGTAATAAACCGCTTTCAACATCTCAACCTGCACCTGCACAAGCACAGACCTACACATAACCACACAGACACAGAACAAATGGAGATCGCAGCATGTCTGGGATCTCTCAACCTGTCGGACACATCCAAACTAGAGCTGGACGACACACGGCCTTTTGACAAAATTATACGTATTTTGATATTTATTTTAGAGGAACTATAATTTCCACCATTTTTGCCAAGAATACTGAATTCAAAAAGTAGAAGCAGTCCCATGCGGGAAAACAAACAAAAAGAAAACATGTTTTGTGACCAAAATATACGTTGCAAGCAGTGAATTCCAATGAAATGTGTTTTTGGAATAGACATTTTGTTTCAACCTTCATATATAAAAAGATATTTCAAGGGCAAGAAAATACATTTCCAATCTTACATGTAGGCTGAATGTGGAATAGCCTACAATCAAAACTAGATTTGTAATGATTGATTTGAGTGTGTGTGTGTGTGTGTGTGTGTGTGTGTGTGTGTGTGTGTGTGTGTGTGTGTGTGTGTGTGTGTGTGTGTGTGTGAGTGCGTGTGTGCATGTGTGTGTGTGTGTGTGTGTGTGTGTGAGTGCATGTGTGAGGAGTTTATTTGCAAAAAACAGATAACTCAAAATCATGTTTTTTTATTATGGTGTCATGTTTTTAGTCCTAGTCAGAATAAGATTAACTGGAATGTACAATGAAAAAACATCTGTTTTTGCTAATTAACGCTTCATATATATATATATATATACTATGTGTGTGTGTGTGTGTGTGTGTGTGTGTGTGTGTGTGTGTGTGTGTGTGTGTGTGTGTGTGTGTGTGTGTGTGTGTGCATGTTTATGTGGTTTATGAGGACACAAATCTGTATAATAACATGGGTATTACAACATGAATGTGGTTTATGAGGACACTGCCTTTGTAAACCAAAAGGCTTAAAAAAAAACATACTAAATGGTGTCTAAAACATCTAGAAATGTACAGTATAAAAATCATTATGCCTATGGAGAGTCCCCGTAAACCATAAAAAACAACATGTGTGTGTGTGTGTGTCTGTGTGTGTGTGTCTGTGTCTGTGTCTGTGTCTGTGTCTGTGTCTGTGTCTGTGTCTGTGTGCTGTGTCTGTGTGTGTCTGTGTCTGTGTGTGTGTCTGTGTCTGTGTGTGTGTGGTGTGTGTGTGTGTGTGTGTAGGTGATGTGTGTGCGCTGAAGTGTTTGTGTGGAAAACAACTTGGTGTGGTTGTCTGTAAAGACTGTCATAGAATATTTTTTTAATGTGAACTTTTCAAAACATGGGTGAGACGTGACGTGCCAGCTCAGAACGGAAACTGTAAACAGTGACCTGTAGGCCTACAGTGTTTAACTCAGTTAGTAAATGAGGTTTAAGCAATGCAATGTGGTGTGGCTTGTGGTCCAGAAATTCAAATTGATGGAGATTGCCCAGTGATCATTGTGCTGTGATGCATGCCTGCATTTTTTCAGCTGGTGTGTATCAGAGTGCAAGAGTGCTGAAAGTTTTGTATAGTTTTTAATATATTTGATAATATATTTTTGCTGTATGGGGTAAAACGCTGGGTCTCAGTCGTGAAACATGAGCAGAACTAATCTTTGGAGGTTTAGTAAAATGTGCTCATGAAGTGGTAAAATTGATTGGATATTATTCTTACATGAGCTGAAATGAAGTGTGACATTGCAAAGCATTTTTATCTGCCACTTTCCTTTCATTAATTTGTTAAATTAAGCAGCAATGTGATTAAAAACTGTGGAGACCGAGTCAGAATCAAGAAGAGTCAAGTGAGAAGAAGCAAGCCTCATTTGAAAGTTATTACAGCTGATAATATTCATAATGTTGATATCACATTCACTGTGGCACTGTGATTTATTTACCTACAGTCACACTGCAATGACCACAATCATCATGTTCAGTTATTAACATCTGGAGCAAATGTAGATGATCTTGCTGATGGGAATGAGGACGACACTGTTTCAATTCACAGCATACACGTCTCATGATTTATATACAATACCACTTATGTCTTGTGTCACTACTACACGGCAACATTGTATTTAATTATTTCTGTAAAATTGCATTTAAAACTAAAAGTATAATCAGCACAGGCCTCCATAAAGTTCAACACCTCATTTATTTCTACTTGCATTCATTTCTTACATTTAAAGCAAACCCTGACAAACACAGTATTTCTGCAATCTCTCTCACACTTGATGCATTGACATTTTATTCATGTATTTTACAATAAGTTTCCAATACAATAATTAATAATAACCTTCCATAAGTTAACTGCATTGGTTAACATGAACTAACAATGAAAATACTTCAAAAGGTCTTATTAATTTTAACATTTACTGATGCATTATTAAAATCAAAAGTGTATGTTGTTATTAATGGACCTGCGTTAACATGTACTTACAATGAATAGCTGTATTTTTATTAACTAGTGTTAGGAAAAACGAATAAATGCTGTACAAAATGAATTGCTCATTATTAATAAATGTTAGATGCATTAACTAATGGAACCTAATTGAACAGTTTAAGTCTTTATTGAAAAGCCTTATAATCTTTTAACGTGTTTTTTTGCATTTTAAATGCTGTTATTGTGAATTTTCTAATTAACTATATAGTGACAATCACACAAATCACTTCTCCGTTGATATAGTATTACCAACTCTAATGCAGTTTTTACTGATGTTTTTTATGCAATTACCACATATATAAGGATCATGCTATTCATAAAATAATTACATTTTACATTGTCAGCAAAATCATGGTGAATATATCATGCATATTTGATATTTGGCCCAGCTGTAGGTCACACTAATGGCAGATCACACATTGCAATTCAACCCCGTGTCCCCAATAGATATTGATTTATGTGTTTGGTTGATTTAATTTGAGACCAGTCGGGGTCAAAGATCCTCTGTAATCACTCAAGCCTCCGAGGAGCTGCTGGGAATGCAGGACAAATGAAGTGTAAGGTCTGGTGCGGGGTTCATCAGCGAGGTGATGCAGACATGAACGGGGTGACTGAACTAATCGCATTTAGACCGAGCACAGGAAGCACATTCCCCAAAGCCCTCGGCCCGTATCAGTCGGTGTGTTGTTTCTCAGACCTGAGCTCTTAGTGAAGAACTTTTGGTGGTATTTAAATGACTAATGCTCTTTTGTGTTCGGCATGAGAGCCGTAAACAGCAGACACTAGAGCAGACATGTGCTCGCCGCAGAGATGAGGTCAAGGCTAAAACAAACACGCAGGCATTAGAGACGACAAAGCGAAACATCCGAGAAGACAGGTTATGTTGTAAGCTAAGCTCAGGTTGACAAGCGCTGAGACCCAAAGCATTACACGTCTCCTGGTGCGGCCCCGCTCTTCAGGGATGACATCAATGCTCAGGACGCCAGACAGAGAGAGAGACGCTCGGTTAGCACGCAAATGCATGTTTGCATTACTAGATGACAACGTCACTGAACAACTACAACGAGAAATGCCAAAGCACAGTGAGCATTGTTTATTATAAGCACACGCTGCCATTACTCCATCTGCTGCTTTAGCTCAAGCTCTTCAACGTTGAATGGATTCTGATTGGCTGTCAATGTTTTTATCGTTCATCAGCTGGGGGGGGAAAAAATCGTTCTGGAAGTGATTCCGACGATATGTGTCGTTATAGCTGTGCTGTGGACTTCCCTGTTCTCACTCGATTAGAATTGATTATTAAAAATGTATCATTAAACACGGAGTCAGCCAAACATTTTGCATGTTAAAAATAAATACAATCTCACGTTGTGTCAATCACATTTACACACTGACTCCGAAACTTTCATCCGTCGTAAACATAAAAATCAGATCTGGTTTGATTTTCTGCATTTTTGTAATCGTACGAAGCATTTTGATAGGAAAGTATGACGAATACGGGGGAAAAATGCATTTAAAAATGTCGGACTCAGTATGCAAAGGACCTTTATTGTACAATTTTGTATTTAAATACATAACTAAAACTAACATACACACCAACACAAGATAATATTCTGATTATTATAATGTATCGGTAACTATAGAGTTCTGTTTATTATTAAGCACACTGTCACTTTAAATGCTCGAAGAAGTGGATTCTGATTGGCTGTCAACGTTTTATCGTTCATCGACTGGAGAAATCGAGACGATATCGTTCCTCTGTGTCGTTATCGTTATCTGTTGTGTGGACTTAACGATAAATAAAACTTCACAGTTATAGTTATCATCCTTTAAAAATAACTATAACGATAACTATATCTGCATCCACACTGTCATACGTCAACGTTCATTTTGTTATAATCACGCGCTGCACCCCTTAGAAAAATAACAATGGTTTTACTACGAATTAAACCAAAAAAACACGATTACCATAGTTTAACCATGGTATTTGTAGTACAACTGTGGTTATACAAATAATAATCAATACGCCCAAAAAAATTACTACACTTTTACTACAGTAAAACCATGGTTCATTTTCGTAAGGGACAATATCGTTCCTCTGTGTTGTCGTTATAGGCCTGTGACGTGGACCTTATTCTAGTAGAATTAAAATGATTATTAAAAAGTTCAAGTTTATGAAAAAATATGATCTATGTTATTGCTTTATATTCAAGCCGAGAGCATGTCATCTTCCCCGCCTGGCAGCTCTGTTTTAGGAGGTAACACGACGACGGGGTACCTGATATCCCATGCTGCTGTTTTAAGGGCCAGCCTCCGAATCGGACGCAGTTTGAAGGTGTGCTCACTCCGGTTCTCTGAGAGCAAAGTCACCACATGAACGCTTCAGGCACCAGTGCAGAACACATTGGCCCATTCACTCCTCTAGAATGGCATCAAGCAGTAGCTCTCCAAGGAAAGCAGGCGTTCAGGTGAGACTAACAGAGCGCTCCTAATGTCCCTTCAGAGACCCCTGAAAAAGGCCAGCTCCATTATGCCCAAAGTATGGACACTTTATGCCGTTTCCTTCCAACAACAGAACCCCTGCTAAAACTAATAGCGCGATGAGCCCGCGGATCATAGAGGAGCACAATCCGCTTTAAATGACATTTTCTCCACAGACTGCGTCAATTTGCATGCTTCGCCTTTGCGCAGCTGCGCGCGCTTCAGAGAAACCCGTTCTGGTTTATTCATCTTAATCCAATAAGTACTAAAGGAAGTTAATTGGAATCTTTATTACGTAATGAATGTATAAAAACAGTAATCCAGTACCAGTGTAACGTAGAGCGTAAAAAGAGTGCAATTTATAAAAGGTGAGCGCAACGGACACATATAATGAAGCATTGCGGTACGAACTTAAAACACTCCTCGTGATCTTTAACGGGAGAATAAAAACGCGCACAGATATGTTGGGTAACCAAGCTTAGAAACACAAACCATGAGCCACTCAAGAATGGCCATGAGCATAATTTTCGAATAATTATGTTAAAGATTAGACAAGGACTTGGAAACGCGCACAGAGGTGAATCATAACCAGCGGGCGCACAGCAGAAAACCGCACGCGTTTACATAAAACAACATGAGAGCGTGCATTTCGTGTATTTGGTTTTTAAGGAAATAACAGAAAAGAACGCGCACTGAAAGCAGGCTGAACTTACCCGCGTCTCCGCGGAGCTTCTTGGTGATTGAGGGTCTTTTTGCGCACAGTCCGGACACAATCAGTCTCTTTAATGCGATGAAAATCGTCCTTGCGCACAGGAATAAATGACTATGCTCTGTTTGTCCAACGCAGAGACCTTCAAATCCCTTCTATCCTGCAAGGTTGACTCAAACCGACGCTGTCAGGGTCATCAGTGTCCTGATATCCGATTGTTTTACAGGAGCTTCTGAAAAGGAATAAAAAGGCTCCTTGTTTGGATCCCCATCACCAGTCTGAGTGCCACCTCGGCACGCCGTGTCCCCATGTCGCCCTTCTCCCAAAGAAATCAAACGTCAAGCAGCGGTTAGTAAGTATGTCCATCCAAAGTTCTCCAGCTGTATGTTAACGCAGCGTGCTGGTGAAGTCCAGGTGCAGCTCCGGTATAATGCGCCGATCTGCGCGCGGTGACAGTCCGAGCTCAGCGCACACACCGAGAGAAATGAGGGCTGAACAAGGGTTGCCAGATATGCTCGCAAAACCACACGCTTCGGAGACAGCAGACAAGTGTATCTGTTTTTAATTGACAAATCCAAGTACCGATACAAACAGAGTTATAATAGGTGTGTAACGAAGTACATTTTCGTTTAATGGTTTAAAAATGTGTATAAATGTATAGTTTGGAATCATCGGGTCACAAATTAACTCAAAAAGGAATTTAAGAATAAAAATAGGCTTCTAGATCAACTAAAATTGCCTAATCGTATACGTTTCATACAGGATTTTGGTTTGATTCCTTCATAATTTTACCCAAATAGTGATAGACACTATATAAGCATTATTTGGGGATTTGTGACAACAGATACTGTTCTGTCTATGTGGACACCCGTCAACAATTTAGAGAACTGCCAATTGATTTTAGACCATGGATGATTGTTTTATTGGAAATATGATGATACCTAAAGATCATTTACTCATGAAGAGATGATGTATGAGCTGTTTTGAGCTGAATTTACAAATGAAACCATGCTCATGGTTAGTGAAAGTTAACATACGAGATAACCCCCATCGTGTCCTTTTTCCTTTTAAACCCTAATAAAACAGCAGTGCTTGTACAAATGTCTCGTTTCTTCCTCAAGTCAAAGGACGAAGACATTCACTGCGCCAATCTGGCAACCCTGCGTCGAGGCTCAAGGTGGATAGACTCCAGTGAAAGTCTAGAGCTCCCCCTAGCAGTATAAATGAAATACCTTCTCTCTTTCTCTTCTATACTCGGACTGAAAACACTTCACACAACAGATCATTAGCTTACAGTATTTTAAAGAGTGCATCATCGTACTGGCCCGCTGACTCTCAGGTGAGCTGTTACAGCAGTAAACAGTCTCGGTCTTTAATCCTCATTATTACGGCTCAGTGTCATTCATAGAAGAGCCAGCTGAGATCTGAGATTACCTGCAGGGCTGCGTTCAGTGTTGTGTTCAGACACAGAGGGGAAAGAGTCACAGAATGAGAGAGAGAGCACACAATACATCCACTTCATGTGACAGGCTAATAAACAGCTGAAGATCTGGGGTTTAAAGCCAGAAAAGAGCAGCTTGGGCCTTTCTTTCTCTCTCTCTCTCTCTCTCTCTCTCTCTCTCTCTCTCTCTCTCTCTCTCTCTCTCTCTCTCTCTCTTTCTTTCTATTAGAGTAGTATTGTTGTTGTTGTCACCATTAGCCAACTGTTGCTTATAAAAGTCTGATCATGAAAACTCAAATCATACGGTTTGATCAATTTTCCAAGTGATCAAATTTAAGATTTTCCCCGGTGGACAATAAAACAGATGAGAAAAATACCATAAATTAGCTTTTTATTTCCTAATGAAAAAAAAAACTTTAGAAAATGTGTGACATTGTCCATCAAATGTATTAAGCTGCATTTATTCTCCTGCTGCCAGGTTGTGATGGACTGAACTCATAGTTGTTATGTTATAGAATGACTTGTCAGTGTCGGGCATTTATTGTGATTAACAGGAAAGTGTGTTCAGCTGAACTGTAGTAGTGTTTTGTTAGATGGGTATAAAAAGCGTAGTTTACCGCGTTACTTCGTGTGAAGACCTCCTCGTGAGAAGACCGAAGAGTGTAAAGACCATCGACTCCACCGGACAGGGATCACTGGCCGTGTGATATAAGTATCGCTTTTTATTTCTCTTCTTTCTTACGGCTTGTTTCACTTCTGTTTTAGTTTTTATAACCAATTCTTACTATGTGTAAGTTGTTGTTTGTTAGCATGTGTGTTTGGCAGTGTTAGGATTACTGATAAACTACTGCCGATTGATTTATGTATTTTAATTTTAGATAAATTATGTATAAATTTATTATGTCTTTATAGGTATTTTCTTTTAATAAATGTTATTTATTTTAGTAACGTTACTTCAACATACTACATGGAAATGAAATAACACATATATATATATATATATATACGGGTGTTTGGCTTAGTGTCATGTTAGAAACATTTTATACTCATACATTTTGTTGCTTTAATATTTTGAATTGTTTTTAGCTTTATTTTTTGTTTTCATTTAAATGTTTAGTTTTTAAATGTTGTTGTATGCATTTGTCATTTTATTTAATTTCTAAATTTTCTTAAATGTGTGTATATAGTATTTATAGACTTTTAACTTATAGTTTTAGTTACTTTTTCTTGTTTGTAAGTCGCTTTGGATAAAAGCATCTGCTAAATGGCTAAAAATTAAAAAGTAAAGTAAATAACTATTTAATTAAGATATCTTATTAAAATGAATCTGAAGATCAAATCTCAGAGATGTTAATGTGAAATTTGAGCAGTTTAACTGCTAATATAATTATGAGGTCTGATGAACATGTCAGTCTATTTGATAGCTTTGCACCTTGTATAGTCATTTGTGTGCATCTTTTCTCAACACTAAACACACTTTTGTCTCTTCATACACGTCTCACACTCAACCACAGTCAGCTGCATGTCTCTCACTCCATCTCTTTCTTCAGCTGACACAAAGCCTTTCGTCGTGGAATCACACGTTCTTGTGTTGTATGACCCAGTTACAGGTTCTTCCCGTCAATACTTCCTCTTCCAGACATTGTTACATAAGATACAGCACATTTCATACACAAAGGCAATTCAAAATGCTTGACATAGACGTGAAATATGAAATATTATGCTACTAAATAACTTGATTCTAATAATTTGTATCTCTTTCATTTATATTCAGTAAGCAGTAATATTCATAGGCATGCGATTGATATACTAAATCATTTTAAAGGTGATTATTAGTTAGTGTAAAGACTTGCAGCTTATACAGTATGCTCAGTTTTTCTAGTTATGCTTCTTTCTGGGTCTCCAAAAACACCTCCGTATGTAAACGTAGATGCAGCTTCTAGCTGAAATGAACAGGCTTTCCACAATAATTATGATCAAAGGGGATGATTATTGCTTATTTTAAAAAGCTGTTTTCATGCAATTCCTTGTGCAATACTGTTTTGATCTCAAAAGACTTTTAATATAGTGCATGGTTTCAAAAATAACATATTTTGACTTTGCATCATATAAGCAGCTCCATACGTTTGTGTCTTTTGATGCAGTAAACTTGCTCAGTAGCAAACCCGGTACAGCATTATTGAGATGTATGAAGCACTCGGTGCGAGTCCTGGGAAATGAGTCATGGTTTAAAAATGACTCGAAGACTGGACTGTTTTAGGGGAACAACGATTGAACACAATTTTAGCACCACTATGGACACTATGAATGCAATATTTTTGAAAACATTATGTACTGTGTTTAAAACCAGATAGATGCATGGAGTTCTGCTAAAGGCGTAATTTGAGTGAGAAAAGACTTGGTCATAGAATGCATTTTGTACCGTTTTATTAACCGTTCGTTAATAAAAAAGCCAGTAATATGAAGTGCTACAACTATAGATAATTGCACAATATATATCAGAAACGTGCTCTTTATGTCCCAGGTCTGTCCTCTGACAGCACAAGCCCAATCTTGGCTCTGTAAGGTGTGTTTTCAGCACGTTTAATCGTGTTTTCAGATAGAAAGGTTTGTTTTTTGAATGGTTAGGCTGTCATCTGGACAGTAGCAGACTGCAGTTTGACATGACGCTCAAAATAATAGCACCAGATAAGATTTCACACCTCAGACTCCAGTTTCCGAAAGCCATCAGTGATGTGTGCCAGCTCTCAGCGCTAAACTGTCATGACGGATGAGAGGTATATCTCTCTCTGGTGCATGCTGGGAATGAATTCAGTGTGTTTGGTGTGCACAGTTGTTTATGCAGACAGACACGCTTTGTCTCGCACTGTTGTAAGAGCTTAGCAGGCCACGTGTCCATCCACATGCACAAATGCGAGTCAAAGATGTGCTCTTAGTAGTACACAAGTTCTGTAGTGAACTTTAAGCATCTATTTTGGTGGTTTTGCACTCTGAGTTTGCATTCACATTTTCATGTTGCTTTATTGCCTGTGTGTGTTGGTTGCATGTGGTTTCTGTGTTCGTACTTGTGTCTTTAGTTGGTCATTTTGTTCACCTGTGTCTTTTTAGTGCCTTGTTTATTTATAGTCACATGTTTCAGTTCAGCTTCATTCAAAGCTGTTATAGTTTGCATTTCTCTTTCTGTATCGTTGTTTTTCACATTTTCCTGCATTATCATTAGTAAAGCTGCAATTAATTAGTTGCATCATCCACAAACACGACATCACATTTAAGTGATCATTTTAGCAATCCTTTCATCTCAAATCTCTGTCATTGCAAACAATAAGTTTGTAAATGATCGCAGTGCCCCTGCTGGTCGATGCTGTAACTACATCATCTGTCTCCAAAAAGCAATTTAACATTAGATGTATTAAATACATGTGCATACATATCACAGATATTTAATTATAATACAGTAAGTGCAAGCTCCAGACAGATTAATCACATGACATGTGCACTTCAGGTGATTGTCTCTATGAGCATAAATTGCATAATTGCTGTTATTAATTGTTTTGTTATGAAGAAAAGTGAAAGCCCCATTGTATTGTTAACCATGTGAGAGTGCTTTCATGATGCATGCCTGAATCGAGAGCTCTCTGTGTTTGAATGCAAAGGTTAAGGACAGAAACGACTATCTTTTATCCACATAAACATGGATCAGCACAATTCAGATTACAAACCACAAGGAGAATACACAACAGTGTATCATGCAGTCCAAAATATGGAAAGTAAAGACAGGCCAAAGCGGCAGGCGCTGAGCCGAGACGCAGGACGTGATATGAATGCAGATGGTGAGGCAGCATGTGAAAATAATGATGTAGGATATGTAAATGAAGTGAACGGATCGACTAAAGTGATGGGAGTGAGAAAAAGGACCACACTGGGAGTGATCTAGAAAGGTAACAGAGAGTGAATAATGCATTAATGACCCAGTAGCTTGATGTATACAAACAAAACAAAAATAAACAGATATTTATGTGCATTAATCTCCAAAACGTGACTGATTTCTCATGTCATGACTCCCAATTAGTCATGGCTAATGGGCTAATAGCCCCCCCCCCCCCCTGCAACCCCCAATGTTTAAGTCTATGGAAGCCTATTTCTGCCACAGAACAAAAAAAAAATGCGTTGGTAACTCATAATTATGACATTATCAAAATTATAACATACAGGCCCGGTTTCACAAGCGGGGCTTAGCTTAAGTCAGGACTAGGCCTAAGTGTAATTAAGATATTTAAGCACCTTTCACAAAAATGCCTTAGAAGAAAACATTACAGGAGACTTGACACAGAACAGTGACACTGACATATTTGAAGATTTGTCAGAGCAAGATATTTCAGCTGAGACAGCTCAAACATGCATTTTAGTCCGGACTAGATTAAGCTAGATTAAGCCTTGTCTGTGAAACCGGGGACAATGTCAAAATTATGAGATAAAAGGGCAAAATATTTATAACATTTCGTTTTATAATCTTAGTATGTAATAATTTAGATTTTTTTTCTAACAAGACTAAATATGTTATTATTTTGACTTTTATCTCCAAATTTTGACTTATAATTACAACTAAATATATGTAATAATTTCCACGTTCTATCTTATAATTATGACTTATGTTATAATTATGACTTTTATATCATAATTTTCATTATTTTTTTTGTCAATTTTAACCTTTTAATATAATATTTATGACTACACATATCCGAATTTCTACTTTGATGTCATGTAATTATCCATTTTAATGTCAAAATATCAACTTGGTATGTCATAATTCTGACTTTTTATCTCATAATTTCGACTTGTTATCTCATAATTATGACTACATGTCATAATTTCTACTTTTTTATCTCATAAGTAATACTTATTATATAATTCAGACTTGGTGTGTCAATTTAGGACTTTTATTATGACTTGCCAATGCATGTTTTTTTTGTTTTCTCACATGGTAGCTTCCATACCGTCCTCCATTGTGAATTTAGTGGAAGAAATAAAACCCTTTCACAAACTCCACCTAAACCGTTCATTGGATCTTCCAAACATTTGGCACTGGTCATCTATAAATCCCGCTGGCAAAAGGTTATTCAAACATTTTTTGCTGGACCAAACTGTTCTCATATAACGCTTCAGTGAACAGAGTGGACAGGACTCGAGGCTGGGTCTGGTCAACACTTTGATGAAACTCGATGCACGTCACAGTCGTGATGCCCGGAGGGAGATCAGTTTAAGACCACAGCTTTTTGATGTATAAAACAGTTCTTGTGTAACACATCAATGACTTCAACGGTTCAATCTGAGACTGTATCTGTGCAACCTTTGATGCTGCAAAGCGTATTCACACGAAACTGTGCCATTGTGACGGTGATCTTACAAAACTAGATACATTAGGTGACAGCAAAGCAATGTTATTACACTGTAAGTATTTCTGATTTTGGCTTGCTTAACTTCCGCTCTTATATATTTTAGGAGAAATGTTGAAAGGAATTCTTGTCTGGACTCAGTTCATTACCTTCGGAGACTTGCATGGCTCAACTTCTTTTCTCTCTGATTCACTGAATTAACTTGGCCGGAAAACGTGTCCTGAAGAGTAATCATGGCCTTTAGGCACTCGTCCCATTAGAGCAAACTTGCTGGAGACTTCAGCTCCAATTTATGTGCTTCTGAGAAGTCAGAAGTCTTTGTTTACACTGCGCTCAGATCGAATTTGCTTTTTAATCTTTAATTTGCGGAAATCTGATGAAGCCTAATCGTTCAGACAAAGCAATCAATGTGATATGCTAAACATTTCCTATAAAAACGTTTCATAATGCTGATGCTAAAATATCCAAAAGAACAGAGACAATGGAAAAAAGTAGGATATTGATTTGGGTTCCGGCTTTACGACAACCGATTAAGACTTTTTTAGTGATCAAATAATGAACAATTAAGTTAATTATAAAGATAGGTGCGTAGGAGGCAAAGACCAGCTAGGCCAAAAACTAGAAGACAAAAAGATCCCGCACACTGTCTATGCAAAAGATATCAATGATTTATTAACAACAACGTTTCGGTCGACATGACCTTCATTGGGAATTTTTTCAACATGACATCACGAAGTAAATCACATTTAAAAACAAATTCATGACCAATCTCTGTAAAGATCCAGTGATTAGTAACAACCCACAACAGGTAGGTCTACATCATAAAAAATAATGTTTCCATATGTACGTAAACATATACTGTACATACATAGCATACTAGCCTGCACATCAGGTCCAGATTACATTATAACATCACATTAAATAGAGCTTCATTATTCATGCCATGACGTGATAATGTCTGAAGGGTAAAAATCCCAAAACACCTCTAGGTGGCACATTAACCCTTTCAATACCAAAAAACATAAGGTGGAAACATCATGATTGAGGGCAAGAAAATAGGAAAAAAGTCCACTTATTATACGCGATGTTGGGCTTCTTTTATTTGTAAAGTTGCGGGGAAAAATCCCTGGTCGCAGGTTGGGTTTTTTTGGGCTTATTTAAAAAAAAAATGGTTGCTTGTTAGGGAAATCTGACAAGCAACTTCGTTTCTTTATTTATGTCCGCCAACCAGTGCAATAATATAAGTGCAGTAGCGTAATTAGCCAAATCTCATTAGAGAAAATCACATTCAGAAAGAGGCGCGTGACGCTGGAATCCAAGCGATGACAGAAGTAGACGTAAAAGAGTGGGATGACTTTCTTTTACCCTCATTTTTCAATGTTTTTGTAATGTATAAATGATCACGGGCTGTAATAAAAACACGCGGTCATATCCTAATACTGAGGAAATACATTTGGTTCACCTGGTATGGCAAGATGTCTTAAAATGCATTTCTTTTTTAACATTTAAACTTAGACCACATTATTAGATTATCTTTTGAGTTCATGAATACACATAAATGATTAGACACATATTTTCCTTTTTAATATAATATATATTAAATTCTATATATTTTCTTCTATAATATTTATTTGGTATTTTTCTGTCATTAATTTGATAGTAATGTATACATTATGTTTTTTAAATGGTAGAAAAAACAGTTTTTGATGTCAAGATAAAGCACTTTCTGGCCGTGAGGACGAGCCGTTTTGTGGTGCTTGGAATTCTTTATAATTAATTAAAAATAAATACTGACACGTTGATGGATCAAGAAGGTGCAATTGTTCAAATAACACATTGTTTCATTTAAATATATATATATATATATATATATATATATACATGTTTTTCAAGTGTACTATTTCTGTTAAGGCTAGGGACAGAAAAAAATCGTATTTCCATAGATTGACCCCTATATATTTTAGGCTATATATGTGGCTATGCTACTGCTCCCCTTTGACGCTCTTGTGTTTTCTCATTTTCCATCTCTCCGATCATATTCTGCTCAGGTGATTGGAGATGAGTTTTGTTCCCACTTTTGTTGCAGGTTGCTATTTTTTGTTAAATAGCTTCTGTTTTTGCTTTTCAGATAAAAGAGTGGTTGCAGTTTAAAATGTTGGAGGCTCATTTGTTGGTAATAAATAATATTGATGATAATAAATCATCAAACTAATTTTGGGCTTGTTTTTGAAGCTGCGGTTGCTTCTTTGTCTCGCGAGAGTTGATAACTTAGTTCACATCTTTTCTCCTGATAGAACTCCAAGGACATCGAATCAAATAAACATCATGCGTAGAAACACAGTTAATAACAGAGTTAATTCTAGATATTTACCAGTTCTTGGATGACAAAAGAAAGCAGTATGTGATGTATTATTGCACTGAGCGCAATTACCACACCGATAATTATCATTTGGTATCTAAGTAATCTCTGAGTGGAATCAGGAGTGTCCGTCTGAAAACCAGCATGTTTCACATTTCTGGAGCATTTGTACTCAATCAGAGGTGGATGCTGAAAAATGATCAGAGGACAACAAATGCCAATATTTCTTAAACATCGATCTCATCAGATAAGACTTAGTTGAATGCGTTGTATTAAAGGTAAAAGAGAATTTTAGTACTTTTGTGTTTTAGTTTTTTATCAACTCAGAGCGTGTGTTTTGAAAAGCACTATTACACGCTTCTTCAATCCGTTCAGAAGGGTAACGCCTATCCCAAAACGTCCTTATTCGTCAGATAACAAATGAATCATCCTCAATCTATAACATTGCCTCTTAGGAAGTCCCTTTTTTAAAGAAGTCGGATGAAAGCTGGTTGCAAGTAACAAAGTATTACGATCCGTGTCCTTGGTGGACAAAGTCGTTATCAATTTATCATCATTTCTTAGGACCCACATATCTAAGAAATGCACTCTCAACGAGTTACACTCCAAGGTCAAGTCCAAGACTTCCTCAAAGTTATTAAGAATCGATACAAACTCTTCAACTTCTCAAAGAAGTACAAAATATATCATCAATGTACCTATACCATTTAACAATACATGAACAAAAATGATTTTTTTGAGCATTAAATACATAACGATGTTCGAAGTAGCCCATAAACAAATTAGCATAATTTGGGGAAAAGATTGACCCCATAGCTGTACCGCTAATTTGAAGAAAAAAATCTTTATACAAATTGAAATACTTCTACTTCAAGACATACGAAGCCATCTCGATCAAGAACATCGAAGGTGGGATGGCATCACCACGTGACACAAATAATGTCTAAGAGTCCTTTCTCGTGTATATAAAGGCTTGTTATGTCCAAAGTTAATAATAAAATCTTTCAGGGTAAACCGTTTAGCTCAGAAATCGTATTAATAAAGTCAGACGAGTCCCTAATATAAGATGTAACAACTGAACGAAAGGTTTAATAAAGAAATCATCATACTGTGATAAAGGGAGATAAAAGAGAATTAGTCTGTGCCACAGTGGGACGTCCTGGAGGATCAATTCATCTTTAATGGATCTTGGGAAGAGTATAAAAACAGGCTTAATCAGATGTTGGCAGTAAAAAGTCAAATTCAGACTGTGATATCCAAGCTTGTGTTCTAGCATTATTTAAAGAAGATAATATCTCAGACTGATACAGACTAGTATCATTAGGTAGTTTCACATAAAATGTTGTATTTTGTAGTTTCATGTTGGCATTTGGACTTATCTTGGACTACAATCGCTCCTCCTTTGTCTGCAGATTTTGTGATAATATTCGGGTCATTAATCAATTCAGTCAGAGCTTTTGATCAAATAATTAAAATAGTTTTTTTTTTAAAACAACTAAACATAGGCTTCATTTTTATAAATGCGTCCAATAACAAATCGGATGCATTTGTCCTAATCGGAGTCCTCAAAAATGTTAAAAATGATGCTAATTAGTTTATGGGCTACTTCAAACATCGTTATGTATTTGATGCTCAAAAAAATCATTGTAGTGCATTTGGGAGCACAGTGTGTGCTTTATTTTGCTCCCAAATGCACGTTACAAGCTACACGCAGAGTTTTGCTCACATATAAGTGAACACAGTGCCGTGATTCACTCATGAAGCATGCAACACTTTAGATCAAAGCTTCTTGTGATTTGATCATCGCATTCAGCCATATTGCACTTTCAATATTATTTTAGTGCTGCTATATGTGACTTCTGGCTCTCCTCCTGTGCTCAAGCTGCAGAACTCGTTGTAAAGCAGCCATTGCGGAGTACTTTGAGACACACAGATAGTGCTTTAAGCGAAGTCATTAGTAAACCTGCTTCTGATGCACATGAGTGATGAATGGAAACACTTTGCAGTCTGATATTCAGGAATCGAAATGAACTTGTTATACATGAGGGATTCATCAATTGCTTTTGGCAGTAAGAAGGCACAGTTTAACTGAACTGTTTCTCATATTGTAATTGGATTCTTAACAGGTTTTTAATCTTAAAATAGCCTTTTGTCATGCTGGATGTTTTCATTGTTTAATGCTTTGGCTTGGTTCATCTTCATCTGTAGTCAGAGGACGAACAGCACTGGCACAGCCACCTGTCTTATTTGCCTCTCTTTTACAAGCTGTAGCCTTCTGTTTTGTGACACTAGCACAGTCCATCCACTTCTTCAGTGCTTCATATCCATGGCCAGCTGTTGTTAATGGTTTGTCTTTTATCTCCCTCAAAAGCGATTTAAATTCAGTCTTTTCAAATTGCGATTTCTGTAGTATTTTTAAACATGTTTCTTGAATACAAAGGATTCAACCCTATAGTCAAACACACCTGAACCAGCTAATCAAGGTCTTCAGGATCGCCTGAAAAATCACAAGCAGGTGTGTTGAACAGGCTGGAAACAAACGTTAGAGGACAGTGGGTCTCCAGCTTTTGGCTACATCCACACGAAGCCAGAGCCATCCCTATCCAATCTTTTTATTTAACCTTGTCTCAAGAAACAGCTGAGTACACATGAAACCGACACAAAACGATGTAGTATACATGCCAGACCAGTATGTGGTGCTGTAATTCTGCCACAGAGACTTGGACTTGGACACAGAGACTTGGACTACACCTTACACGTGATATACAAACGAACATGGAACAATACATGTATTAATCTGTGTTAATTGTTAGTTAATAAAAAGACAATCGTTTAGTGTTTGCTCATGTTGTTAGCTACACGTAGCGGTATCTGACTAGGGGCTGACTAGGGGTGAAACTAATCGTTTCACAAAATATATGGATATACACGAAAACGCAAGGGTGTCGTTTTCAGGTTTATCCACTCTGGGACCCGGTTTCAAAAAATAGCGGTTTCATGCTCCCAAAACGTCGGATCCGTCTGGACGAAACGCCAATCTGATACAAAATGTTTGCGTATAAAATGTGTCTCCGTGTGGATGGGGCCTTAGTTCATAACTTGTATGCTAAATATTATTTTTTTCCCACAGACTCCTAAACAAAGCAACAGGTGCACAACAATTAATCACTTGCAGATCGTTACTCCGTTATCTGGATTATACATTCATTATCTTGCTGATATACTTTTGTGTGTACTACTTGTCTGCATGCTATATGAACAAAAAGAACATACACATAATAGACATAGAAATAGTAGTTTTTTTATTAGAAGTAGTTGTAAAAAGAGAGCTACATACAAAATATGTGAGGTGCGTCCCCATAGAAATTCTACATGCCTTCTTTAAAAATTCTAATTCCAATTTGGAATTCAAAATCCTCCTTCAACACTCCAAATTTCCCCTGCAAAATTCAAAATTATTCCTTCAAAATTATCTCTATGAAATTCAAAATTCCCCCTTTGAAATCCCAAATGCATCCTTCAAAATTCCAAATGCCTAAACTGAAATACCAAGTTCCCAAATGCTCCCGTTAAAATTCTAAATTCTTCTTTTAAAATCCCAAATACTTCAAAATTCCAAGTTCCTCCTTTGAAATTCCAAATTTCAAAACTTTCTAAACTTTCCACATCACATTTCCAAATTCCAATCCAAATGCCTCCTTTGAAATTCCAAGTTCTCCCTTCGAAATTCAAAATGCCCCCTCGGGCAATTCATCCTAGAGTTGATCCTGTTCATGCGTCTTGTTCTTATAAGCAGAAACACGAAGCAATCACAACACCTAATAGCTGTCAAGACATTCACATCTGCTCGATCTGCTCAATCTATAAAGTCATTAACAACACTGTTAAACCAACATGACTTGAAAGATGGATGTGCTGATTTGTGATGTAGTTACTACGTTTTTTGGTAAACAGAGTTGTTTCCAAGCTGGAAAAAATGGAAGTGCATTAGCCCTGATATTCAGAAAGAGCTGCTGGAAGTTGCTGTGGGTTCATGCAGGAAGAGAACATGAATGCAGCAGGGATCTCACAAACATTTCTGATGTCTAGCAAGCACTCAGTGTTGACCCTGAGATGTGCGGTGGATTCAGGTTTGACGGTGCATCAGTTATATGTAGCCTCAGAGGGAGGGGTTCGAGCAAACCTGATAGAAACCCTTAGGAAGCTTCGCATCGACTCTAGATGCTGTGCAAAGCACAAGACTGAGCATGACCTACTCTTACATAGGTTTTTGATAAAAGAAAAATTGTTATGATCATTTTAGCAATTTCTAAAGCTTTATAATAGTGTCTAACATGCATTAAAGCTTTCAGAAAATCCAGAAGCAACCACATGAAAATGGTCTGCAATTCACAATGGAGCTTTCAGTATTACTCACCGAGTAAACTTTTGACACTGTTGAGGCTATATAAGACATGTTAGCTGCGTTTGCTGATAGATCTAGTCAGGCTAAACTCAAATCCAGACTGAGTATCTCTTTTAACTAATGCAAACAAAGTCATTTGTGTTTCTTCTCATCACTTTCAACAAGTTTTGCGAGTCTTTTCCACTAAGGGTCCATAATCTGTCAACCTCTTCATCACAGGTGGTTTATTTGATCAAGGAGCTCAAGGAGAGTTTTAGCAGCATACAGGGATTAATCAAACAATGACTTTGAACAAACCAAAAAAGGAGCTTATGATGAAACATGACTGGGGATGTCACTTGCTTCTGTAAAAGAAAGTTGCCAGCCAGATTGGATGACACCTCGTCTCGTGTAGCCAGACCTTCAGACTTACGGTTGAAGGTCTGGAATATATGGCTGCATTCATTGGCCAAGGCCCACCCATGAGACATGTCAAACAACCAATCACAGTTCGTTTCGTTCAGCGTCACGTTTCGGGGCGTGAAAATGTCGCCACGATAAAAGAACGGTGTGTGAAACTCTCAGCGTATTATAAAGATTATATGCCGCGAACTTTAAATATTTCACATACTTTTGAGAATCCAGCATTTAGTTGACTCTGATAAGCGTGCGCCGTCACATTTGTAAACTTTCTTCTTTCGTGAGGGGGTTTGGCCTCTTTGTTTCCAGGTGAAACGTTAAAGAACGCGACACACACGTCTCCCGGAAATCCTGTATAATTCAACCAATCCGACGACGACTTTGACACTCCTGAAGTGTTTCCAGATAAGTGTGCCATATGCATCAGACGTTAAGCTAACGGTCCATGGACGTGACGTCTGAGGCTGAGACTAGATGACACGTGTCTGGAAAATGGCTCTAGTGAAGGACAGTTGGGACTTGACAGGACTGTGAAATGACGTATTGGACAGGCAGATGATAGGACTGAAATGCTGTTTTCAGACAGACTGAAGGGAGCTGCAGGTCAACCTCCAATACTTTTGTTGTTATTATGGTGTTTCCACTCACATTGTATGATGAAAGAATCATCTCTTGGCCTGCTACATTTCTGTTTGCACTGCTGGTGGGATGCAGTCAAAGTTTAACAATTCAGGTTATGGGTTTATTCAAACCCCAACCCTAATTAATGGAACGTTTTTCGTGGAGAAAACTTTCCTGTGTATCCGATTGTTTTTCCTCTGTGTGTTAACAGCTCGTGTGGTACGGTGTGTTCTGTAATATTCTGTAATCTTCATATTTCAGCTCTTGGTTTTCATCGATATGTTTGCCCGAGCCAGGCCACCTGGGCCGCTGAGTTTGCTGGCCGCCTTTCTGAAACGTGTTCTTCAGATAATGTTTATCTCTAATGCAACCTGTTAAAAAGGTAACTTTAAACACAGCACAAGTAAACTGGCCCAATATGGAGACAAATCTCTAGTTTTTCCCTCAACTCTTCAATGCCTTCAACTACAAAGGATCGCAGCTTGGCTGGATAGCAACTGCACCAACAGAACCAAACAGCTTTTCTCCATCGATTGACAGTTTGAGAGATTTTCGGTTTGTAGTATACTCTGTATATTCTTCAAATTGAAGTCTTGGAAACTCCAATAACTATAGTTGTCGAACTTTGTGGTTAATGTGATTATCTATATTGGTGGACTTCAACATGAAACGTTACTTTGAGACTAATTGGTTAAAAATAATTTTCTGTGGCTTAAAAAAAGTGAAATTGGTTCTGAGAGAAGCTCGGAGACCACTTGGTTTGATTCAATGCGATGACATTTTAAAGTGATTACTTGTTAAGGCCATTGCATATCACTAATATTTCCTTTCAGTGTGTTTTATGAGTGCCTGATTCTTTTTGGAGTCTCTTAAATTCTGACTTCAGAGTAAATCGCTGTGAATTGAAGCATTTGTGAAATGCATGAATGTGAATGTAGGAGTACATGTTTAACTGACTGCTGCTGTTCATGTCACTGACTGAGGATAGCTGCTTGTTAAGGCTTTGGGACTGTGTTCTTGACATCTGTGTTGTCATGGTGTAATTTTCCCACAGAGTGATTAATCACATGGCTTTTACAGCTCAAAGAGTCATGAGGAAAGATGTGTTTTTGATGAATGGGGATGTTGATGCTCTTTCCCCAGGTAATGGTTTCCTCGTTCTGTTCCTCTCCTCCTCATACATCTATTCTTATTTCTCACCCATCATCTCTTTCTACCTACACTTTCTTCCACCTGTTCTCAGACATGCGATTCTTCTTCCGTCTCTTCCTCGTTTTCTTTGCTCTGGGTTTGCAGAGGTGACCCTTTCTATGCAGAGCGAAGTCATGACACTGTTGTGAAAAATGTAGTTAAATTGTGCTGCGTGTGTTTTGGCTTTAACGTTAGCTGGTGTTAACACTTTTGAAAGGGTTAATCTTGCATAACAGAAAGTTGTGTGTTTTATTATTAAATCAATGAATAAACACAATGCATTTATGTAAATAATGCGGTGTTTAGGTGGCTGCATTAATTATTTTTAGCGCACTAACTTTAATGTCTATAATGACTTTTTTTAAGGACCGCAATACTTTTCCCACAGTTCTCTTCACTGACTTTCTGTCTCGGTAGCTACTGTGTGGAGACGAGGAACGTGGAGACGAAGGAGAGTCACGAAGAAATGTCTTTATTAAGCCAAACGAGGGGTAACACAGGGCAGGCAGGAACACACACTCCAGACTAAAGGAACAGACAATACTTTAAATACTGAACTGAACGAGGGTAATTAATGGGACACACCTGAACCAAATGACTAATCAAACCAGAGGGAGAAACTGGGTCACGGGGACCACATAGAGAGAAAAACACACACAGACAGTCCAGGGGTCCGTTCTTCGTATGTCGCTAACTCAGTTAGCTGGATTTGATTGTTGATGATTTCATCTGATCTTGGATCATTTGGTTCTTCGAAGCTCATCCTGGAGTTGTTGTCATAGCAACAGGTCCGTAAGCTTAAACATGCCAGGAGCAGCTTATATCATGTAAAGAGGATCAGATCACATCTTTTTAAGCAGAATTGATACTTAAAATCTGTCCCAGCCACCGCTACTTTATTATAAGAGTACCCTGTTGGTCCAGGGACGATAATTTTAAATAATAATAATTTTTTAATTAATTTTGAAATAAGCTTACATTGTTGTGTAGTCTATAATACTATAGACACAGCCAGTTTTACTCATTGAAAGATTTATCAGTGATGAAATAATTACGTTATAATTGTATTGGAGTCTTACACACATGCTGTACAGTGAATCTGAGCCGTGCATTAATTTGAGTGATGACAGATATTATGGGATGTGGCTTGATGGAGCAGGAGATGCAGATAACATGATCTTTAAGAAACTGTATTTAATGCTGTCACGTAACAAATCCGTTTCAAAGATAAAATTAAATGAATGGCTGATTACAACACTGAAGTAAAAATGTAAAGCCTGTACAAATACTAGAAATTTAATTTATACATGTACGTAGTTTTGTTCGCTTGGCTGTTTTCGTATAAAGGTCCAGAAATGTGTCAGGTGTGTTTTTTAATGATATGATATCATACGTTGCTGTCTTCCAATCGCTGCGTTGCTGATCGTGGTATCGATACATCTGCCCTTTTCAGGGAACACGAGAACGCACAGCTGTATGACACACTAATTCAAGATATTTCTCAATCTACAGATACAGCAAATTGCATTAGTGAGAGAATTAATTCCAAATTGATCCAGATATTTTACAGTCACAGAGTCACAGAATGATACGATATTGCATCTGCTACAGCTAATCATCACTGTCTCCGATTATGTAGCGAGGTACGAAAATGGAGCCCCTGAGGTGTGAGGTGTGACACTTTCATGGCTGTCACAACATTAGCTTGTTTGTACAATCACAGCATTTTTCATTAAATTAAAAATAATACTTTACAAAAGAATAACGACATTTCTCTACTATTTCAAATTTATCACGATTCATGATGTAGCGACCTTTTGTGACACTTTCATGGCTGTTTAGGTTTGTACAATCACAGGGAACGGTGCCTGTTTAGCTACTTTGTTGCATTTTCTATATTGAGTTTTTCTCATTTCTGTATATGTCAAATGTGGAAAATGGAATCATATTTTGGAATTGTTATTATTCTTTATTTTCTTTGTAATGCAGCGTCCCCAGCCCATCCTAGTACTTCTGTTTTTAATCTGGTGAAATGGTTCAGGAAACAGGCGATACCCATGTTTTATTTGGGATCCAAGCGTTGATGGAAATGTTGTAGTGTTATTATCAAGAGCAAGTGAGCAGCGAAACGTGTGAAGACACTAAACACAGTGTAATCTGAGATCTGGAGGTTTTTAATATTGACTGCTGCTTATTTGGTTGGTAATTCATTTTACAAACTGAAGTCAATCCTTTTTTGTTTGTTTATGTTTCTCCAGGACTCTGGTAATTGTTCTGTGCTGACCATATTCACATTCCCAAAAGTAATATTTCCCACCCGTTTATTGCATTGTTGGCAATTTCCTGCACATCTGATAGGATTGAACCTCTCCCTCCTGTGGGAGGCTGACTTTGGATCCAAAAACACAAAATAATTGCTGTAATAGGTCTCAAAATGTCAGTACTAAAATGTAAACCTGTATCATTGAAGGATGCACGTCTCGCCTGTGGCTTTGCTGGAAAATGTGTTCTATTGATGCAGCTGCTGAACTTCTCCACTATAATCAGTCTTGCATATTTCCAAACAAAATCAATGTGCAATTTGTCTCCATTTATTAAAATATAGAAATGAGACAAACCTGGTTACATTTTTAGCTGACATTGCAATTAAGTATTTTTGGAATGATTATCATTTGATTTGATTATAAATGCAGAAATGCATTTAGTTTGTCATTTTTTTTATATATTTTATCAGTTTTTAAAACAATGTCTTAACACTTGAAAAATGTACCAAAATGTGGTGTTTTGCAGGTGCTGGGAAAAAGGTACACGAGCTGTCTTTGGTGCGGTACCCAAAGGTACAAAAGCTAAAAGGTACATCTTTATACATTTATACCTTTAAATAGTACAAAATAATGCCTTAAAACTACATCATTACTACATTATTATTACATTATTAGTATATATTAGTCCATGTTTGAAATGGTACCACCCTTTTTTCTCAGGAGAAAAAGGTACAAAAGCTGTCACTGAGACCCATTCAAACGTTACGCGTGTGTGTCTTATTCATGTCTAAAGGGTGTGTTTTAATCCCTTAAAGTTACATATTTGTGCCTAAAGTGGACATATTATCACTTTTTGAGAGTACCACCCCAGTGACAGATTTGATACTTTTTATTAAAAAAAAGAAATTTGTAAGCAAGGAGAATGAAAGGTTTTTGATTTAGGTGATAGATTGTATTTATGCATTTTAGAAGATTAGGACATTGAATGCATTTTATGCTATAGCAATTTAAAAAAAGATCACAGTTTAGTCCACACAGACTGATGTTGTGCTCGCTGTATGAAGAGTATTGAAAGTGACCTAAGTTTTGAGAAAGGATTCCTATTAATAATATTCCAATTATCACTTGGTCCCATTAGAGGGACAACTTTGTACCATATTTACCCCTTACTTACAATTATGAACCTTACAGGTATTACTTCTCTGAGGTAACCCTCAATATGCACCTTTTGGGGGGTAAATAAGGTACAAAGATATCTCCTCATGGTTACTGCCTCAGTTTTGTACCCAAAGGTTAAAAACAATCCCCATGCATTCATATTTATACAATCTCTGCCAACATTTCTGCCTGCGCAACAGTTAATATTTCATCCAGAATGGCCTACAACCAACAAAAACCTTCATACATCCCTCAGAATATAATTATTTCACTGAAACACTTTTCCACAAACTGTTACTACTGAAAACCACATGACATAAAAACAGACAAACAACAGTAATAAATATATATTTATATATATATTTTTTTTACCTACTGTTACATACTAATAGCCATGTTACAAAAAGAATACCACTTCACTGTGTGAAATGCACTCATTTTACATATATATATATATAGAAAATCACCTTTAAAGTATACATTATAAGTGCACCTCAGAGAACAGCACACAATAATAAACAAAGGCAGCTCGTGACCCCTTTTAAAAGATTCATTCTACATGCTTCTTGGAATGCAGAAGTAATTAAAAACTCTAATATCTGTGTTAACTAATAGATACTACTCAGAAAATACAAATTGTTCAAAATTAAAACGGCTTATGAAATATCATGCATAATGTGGTTGGATTGCACCTAAATTTCAGCTTGTTTAAAACTAACCAGCGAGTTGAAGACGTGCAGATGGACACCTGATCCCATTATAATGCATATTACTAATAAAAAATTACGTTTTGATATATTTACAGTAGGACATTTACAAAATATCTTCATGGAACATTATCTTTACATAATCTCCTAATGATTTTGGCATAAAATAAAAATCTATACTTTTGACCCATATGGCTACTGCTACAAATACACCTGTGCTGCTTAAGACACTTAAGATACTCCAGAGTCGCATACATGATGTTTTAAGAAAATGTGTAACTTTGTAACTACTCATCAAGGACAACTTTGAAGCATGTTGTAGACTCGTGTGATTAAGCTTTATATAATTTAGCATCCATATTCAGTCTTTCTTATGACCGCTATGGGTAAACAGAAGGATTTCTGTTTCAGTATGACCGATTCCAAACAGGACTTCAGATTTGGGACAAGCTGCGGGAGAGATTGAGCCGTCTGACTCCATTCACCCAGAACAAATGGTGACCGTGACCCACGCTGAGAGCCAATATGATGGTGTGAGAGTCTGTGGCATCATGTGGGGTTTGAGGAGAAGGATTCGTCACTAAAACACAGACAATGTCACTGTGACAGACAAAGCAATCTGAGTGGAACTATTTTAATTATCATTTCAGCCTTGAAATTATGTTTATTCTTAAAACTATATTTTAAAAACAAGTACTAGCAGATGATGGAGAGCGTGATTTCACCAAGTACAACATCCTTGTTGATCCTGGAACAACATTACAATCAACCAATCAGAACTGAGATATAACTTTTCAGAAAATATCTGTTTTATGTATCTTATGATCAGGGTTAGGTGCTTCGACACCTTGTTAATCAGCTATCATTTCCCACTGATTTTAGGGTTAGGTGCAGGGGTAGGGATTGGGTCAAGTCTATATTTTTGGGCAGTAACAAAAGATGTTGATCTAGGAACATATCTTTCTTGACAAAATCACAGCGACCAGCAGATGATATAATATTAATAATTATTTAAAAGGCCACTTAAGTGACTTAAAAAGATGAAATTTCATGATTGTTCGTTAACACATTTAAGTAGACTTAAGTGTAATTTGTAATAGTAAAAAATAACATTTTACTTTAAAGTAAATGTTACATCATCATTTTAAATCATAATCTTATGTTAAAGTACACTTATTTTGATGTCTTGACTAACATACCAAAACACACGTAAAGTAAGATTTTTATGACGAATTATGATTTTTACTGTAGTGTGTTATTCAATATTACATTTAAAAGTAAGATTTTAAATGTGCTAAATTGCAACTTAATCATTACAAAGTTTTAATTACAAATATATAACAAAATGACATACAAGTTTTAATAGAAATTACAGTATTCAGTTTGAATGCTTGTCAGTACATTCAGCAGTACTTTAACCATATTTCTACGCCAATAGAAGTAATTATAAAATTAGATGTACTTAAGTCCTACCTGAGTTCGTTCTTTTAAGTTCAACTTGCATTTAATATAAATTGAAACTATAATACATTTTATTTAATTGCATTTTAGCATGCAATTATGTGTCTAAAAACACAAACTTTGCACTTAAGTATTCTGCTTCACTTGGAAGGAGCGTAAGATTTTCCCCTTCTTCTGCTTCCTCAGAGGCCACTGATCGTCCTGCTCCCAGACTGAAATAATGTGTGGGAACATATATATTTCTGATGGAAATAACTGGCCATATTGCAGTAACAACACCTCAGAATTTTCCATTGTATGATCCAACTCCCGCTTTCCCAACACGCCTGCATTTAAAGAGAAAACGTTCCAGTTTAATTTGAAACATCCAGATTATGACACCAGCACAGCTTGGGTGTTGAAGTCAAATAAAATCCTAATTGCTTGCCAGGCCAAGAATGTGTAGTTAGCATCAGGGATTAATATAAGTCGTCAGCGGGGGCTTGATGAGGAATGTTTGCTGCCTCATATCTCAGTTTTGGCAGAACTGATTTGCGTCACTCTGCAAGCCAAGCCAGTGGAAGAGGTCCCTGAAACGATCGAACGTCATTTTTATCCTCAAATGACCTGCTATAGGAGGCGAATGATCCAGTCTCATTACAGTTTCTGCTTTAGAGTCCGGTACCACCAACAGTCCCTGGATACGGAGCCGACCTCGAAGGGTTTCCGGTGTACGCTCCATCCAGGAGATGGATATTGAAACAAATAACATCTCACTCTGGCTATATTTCTGAAAAACTCAAAAAAATGTACAATACAATACTGCAATTACCAACTGAAATAGTAAAATACCAACAACTTTTATTCCTTTTCACACAAATTATGATTACTTGGGCAGATTATTGATTAATAAAGATTTATTTGCATGTGGTTCCTCGCACAATACCATGTTATATTCCCTAAAGACACTTACCATAGTGCATGAGTTGTTAACTAAATCAATTTGACGTTTGCATCACATAACTGTCACGGTTCCAGGGTGCCTTCTCGGCTCCCCTTGTTGTCCTGTGTTGGCAGCTCGTGGTCTGGGCAATCTGTGCCGATCGTGCAGCAGGTGTGCACGGATCACGAGCTGACTCTCCCCACCTGTCGCTCATTCCCCCTCTCCCATGTCCCTGTGTTTCTACTCCTCGTTGTGTGTTTACACTGACTGCTCCTTACCTGTCCCTCTGTTCTCTTGTGCGGCAGGACTGATAGCACGGAGATCCAGCAGCTCGTGTGGCCCGCAGACACTGCCGGCCGGCTCTGGAATCAGTCATTTAAAGCCCTTGTTTATGTTATTTTGTGTTTTGTGGTGAGAATAAAGTTTCTCCTTCCTCCACACTCTGCATCTGAGTCCTTCATCATCCACACCCTGACAATAACCAGCTCCGTATGTTTGGCTTTTCTGGTGTTGTAAACTTGTTCGATAGCGCACCCGGTACAGCATTAAACTTGAGATACAAAGCACTCGTGTAGAAGTCCTGTGAAGCACAAATCACGATAAAAGACCTCAGACTGTAGAAGCCAGATAAAATGGGATGATTGCTTCAGCGGTGTGTATACTTTAGGTTTGTGAGCTTTCAGCGCACGTCTCAGGACATTCCCGAACTGCCGTGATAGAAACAACAACCAGTGTATTCAAATGTTCAGCTGTTTTAAGAGCACTGAACAAACTATTTAGCGAAAGACATTTTGCTTTAAAGCTGCTGTGAAATATGCTACAAGGAACGCAATATCATTTTGCAACCCTTGTGTACTTAAATGCATGCTTTTTTCATGACGCTGTGCTGTTTAATAAACCTGCATCTGCCATGAAGGAAAATTATATAGCTTACAGCACCTCTTGTGGACGTGTCATCTGTAAAATGCAGTGACATAGACCTAGAGCAATGTATTTCAGGTTCTGCAGTAATATATCCAGAGTCATGTATTTCCAATGAGCCTGTGTTTCAGAGACAAGGGGCTTGTTTCACTTACAGTCTGTTGATGGCTTACAGAGGCGAGTTTAACTGAAGAGGTGTTTGTATAGGCCCTAAAGGGACTGTGATACATTTAACTTTCAGTTCCATCAGTGGCATTGTCACTTAATTTGATTTGATCAGAATATCACAACTGGTAAAAAGAGGAGACGCTAATCCTGTAACACAGTGAGCGCAAGGGACTTCTTCTTCTCCAGGTGCTTCTGCGCCACGGTTCTGTGTGTTTGAGGGCAAATGTGTACCCAGAAGTGATATAAATCTGACAAAACCTCCTTTTGGGTGTGTAAAAACTGTATTTTAACACGAGTTAACAACTTGTGTTAACATCTTGGACTGTTTTGGCTTGTAAACTGTGCTTGATCGGTGCAGATTTCTCTCCTGATTCAGACCAGAACACTTTTTCACTGAAAGAAAGGGACTTGTTTTTTTAAATGAAAAAGATCTTAATGATGGATTTGTTTCTTACAAGCACACAGCTTCACAAGACATTAACTGATGGACTGGAGTGGTGTGGGTTATTGTGTATTATTGTGATGTTTGGACTCTCATTCTGACGGCACCCATTCACTGCAGAGCATCCACTGCTGAGCAAGTGATGCAATGCTGCATTTCTCCAAACCTGATGAAGAAACAAACTCATCCTAATCTTTGATGGCCCAAGGGTGAGATCATTTTCAACATTATTTATTTAAAGTTCACCAATTAGTTTGCTTCAATAACTCTCTAAAATAGGAAAAAAATATTGAGCATGCATTAAATAGTTTCCATCTGTTATTTAGAAAACAAAACACGATTATAAAACGCTAATAACATTGAACACAATGTGTTATCTCGTGCATTGCAAACACAACAGGATGAATTCCTGTCTGAGAGTTGCATGCAGCGCGGTCATGCTACACTGATACGTATTTTCTGGGAGAGGCAGTGCACCTAATTAGTCATGATATTCCCTCTACATCCTAATGAATTAGTCATCCTGACACTGGAATTAAAACAGGAGTGTTATGTCCATTACAGTCTTTGATGAATGGTCCTGCTGGTTTTCTTGTATTTTAGGTGCAGGTCACATCTGCTAACGTGCTCACTGCAGGAATATACAGCAGGGTCATGACACCATAAAAACATCCTGAAAATCTGGGATTCAACATCTAATTAAACTTGTGGCCAGTGGCAGAAACCGCTCGGACCGTGCACTGTATTTCTTTAAGACTGGCGATAAGGCAGTTACATAACACATCAGTAAAACTGATACTCCTTGTTCTTGTACTCTCTTTGCTAGCTTCAAGTTTTGCTCTTTGCTCTCTTTTTGCCTTATTTATAACTACCTCGTTGGGAAAATGTATGCAACTTCACCTTGCACTATTAGTGCATTTCTGTCTTTATATTGTTTGGAAAATACAAAAAAATAAATTATGTTTAACATATTGTTTTATTTTCTTTCATCAATCCACTAAAATACATTTTGAAAAGATGTACTGTATATATAGAGTCCAATTTCAGCACCTTCAAAATCTGTGGTTTTAATGTTATTATACTCTGAAAAATAGACTAAATCTAAATATGTATTCATAACAAATATGGTAGAGTGGGATAAAACGACCCCCCCCCTTACTGTTTTTGTCAAAATAGCCACGAGATAAAGTCAAGATAATGTGTTATTGTAACTATGGTCTCCGTTGACGAGCGTGATGTAGAAGTGTTCACTATGAAGCTGACACTGGTGATGTTCTGGAGAGAAAGTAATGATCTAGTTTACTGCAGTAAGAAGAAAAGGGTTTTAACGCGTGTTGTTTAGAAGAACATCACAGTTATATATGATGTGAGAACAGTAGATTGGGAGTACGTGTTATTTAATATAAATATAATTATATTTTCAGAATGACATAAAAAAATAGTGTGTGTGGTAAAACGCCCCCAGGGGGCAATGAGCAATTACTAGTTATTCTGTTCTGAACATCACATCCTTTGTTTTCCAGCAAATTCATTCTAACTGGTTGGTTGAATAAAAATATTTGGACTTTATGTTTAAAAATTACCTCAAGTTAGCATCAGGTAGCTAGGTAGCTAGCCAGTTAGCTTTAGCTAACTTTTTCGAATAGACTATTATAATTTTGTAATGCATAATTATTGATTATGTTCTGTTTAAATTTTAAGCTAAAACTGCCAGTGCTCTGGATTTGCTGTAAAAGTTTAAAGCAAATGTCAGGCTTGTCTTGTGTTTTGTTCCCCTTGTGCTCCCGTATCTGGTCCTTCCCGTTTCCTGTCCTCGTTTAGTTCCAACTATGTTCATTAGTTCCAGCTGTGTTTTAGTAATTACCTAGTGTTCTTAAGCCCTGTGTTTCCTTGTCTTGATTGTCCGGTATATTGTAAGTCAAACTTTTAATCTTGCTATGTGTGTGTTTGCTGCTTGTTACCTGTGTGGCTTTATTTGGATGAATAAAGACTTCAGAATATTAATCTCCTTCATCTCCGCGCTCCTTTGTTTCCAACAAAGTAGCAGAGCATGACAGACAATTGCTTTGTCAGACTGGAGGGCATTGTACCCCACCCATGGTGGCTTTTTGCCCCATAGGTAACCCCCCCCCCCCCCCTGGCACAAACTTAATTGTTGTTAAAAATCTAATAGCATGAAAACTCTGTACATTTTTCATACTTGGTTTATAATTTATGTCATTGTCCCTAAAACTATGATAACTAACACGTTCACTGAAAATGAATGACACAATCCTTAACGGGGCAGTTGTCCCCCACTCTACCCTAAACATAAATATAGACAAAATAAAACATTACATAGAAAATTAAACATTGTGTAAAAATAAAACCAGGCATATCTACACAGGCTAAACAGCTGTTTTATAACAGTACTTTATAAAAACCATGTAGTTATAAGACTCTTCTTTTTACTTTGGGATCACACTGGGTCAATTATTTTACCATGGTGAACATGGGAAACAATGAGTTCATTATGACACATAAACCCTCTTTAAGTGAACTCTTGGTGACCCGAGTCTGATGGAGAGGAGGAAGAGGAGAGCGGGACAGGTATGTCTGCAATCTTTGCCCAGTGGAATGTGAAAGCTGTGGATTGATCTTTCACTGCTGCAAGCTACTAGAATGACAACTTTACCGTGTGACAACTAGCCCCGGTTATATATTTGTATATATACTGACTATATGATTTTCTGTGTCTGGTAATAAAATATGCCTGAACCAAACAGGTTCTCTTATCTTTCCCAGTGCAGTTTTCTTCATATGTTTGTGAGGTTTACAGGGGTTCAGTGGTCGCGGCAGCCACGGAGCGGCGCAGTGTGTGTGTGTGTGTGTGTGTGTGTGTGTGTGTGTGTGTCTGCGGGGCGGCTCCAGTTTCAAACACAGCGCCCATCTTTAACACAACACAACCGGACAAGCTCCGTCCCGTAGCGAGATACCGCCGTTCATGTAAGTTATTCTCAAATCAATTCTCCGTGAGTGTGTGACTGGCGCGGCGGCTTTGATCTGAGCGGCTTGTGATACATTGTAACAAACGCGCTTTTTTGGAATGAAACAGTGTCGCGCGCATCATCGCTTCTTTGATGTTCGCCGCCGTGCGTCGTTGTTTTATTGCCGTTTCCCGCACTTTATTTGCTCCGTTCGGTCAACTTTTCTCGTCGTTCGTCGCGCCAGCAGCCTGTTGCTTCATCCCGTGCTCGGTACGAAAAGCGGATTTATTCCCGACAGGCCTGTGTGTGGACACAAAGAGATCAGCGAGTAACGGGACGCGCGTTATCTGACACACTGTCCCAAAACACCAAGTTTAGATTTAGTCGCTGTATGAAGGTCACATTACAGCTATCATTTCTTCTATTGTTAAAGCATTTTATATGCTTTTTAATTTTTTTCCTTAGTGCTGGACATATTCTTAAAAAATTAAATATCACAAAATAATGATTACCTTTGTAAAAAACCGGCGACGGTCTAAACAAAGAGTGAAATAAACTAAAATCATATACTCAACTGTTGTAGATACATGTTTGACCTTCATCTGTGACATCATTTCCACCAGCAGCACAGTGCTGTCCCTAAAGATAGTGTACTTGGTTACCAAAGAGACGTGTATTAGATGTCATTGACAATCAAATTATGAAAATATGACTTCATTACGTGTGCTTAGGTATAAATGCTAGTTATTAAATAAGTCTCAGTAAGACAAATAAGCCAGCCATTTTATTCCAATTTGTTTCCACTAAATATTTTTTAACGGAAAATAAATAATTTTAGATGTACAGTGTAAGAAATTAAGTAAAATAGAGATTATTAGAGTTTACAAGGAAGCATCCTCCTATTTCAATCTTTCTACATCTAAAGTTCATGTTTAATTCAATGTTTCTTTTAAATTATTTGAAATAGTGAAATAGTTTCAAAGTAAATCCTACATAAAAAAATAATCTCTTGTACAATATGACAATTCTTGTGTGCCGCATGTGTTTAGATATTGTTAGAAACTGAACTAGTGAGAAAAGTGTGTTTTGAAGGACTCAAAAGTGCACAAAAAGACACATCAGACCCGTTTCTGTGCTTCAGTCTTTATTTGTGAGCCCATCTCTTCTGCACTGAGCTTCTTTACCTTATATATCTCTTCTTAATCTATATCTATATCAAATAATGCGTACTTGAAACAATCTGGCAATCATTCCCAATGTTTGAACAGCTGCTGTGTATCATATGCAGATAACATGCAGCTACATCTGTGTGACATCAAACAGTGATATCTCATTCATGACTTTATCACACTGTAATAAACACTACTATTAACTAACTTATCTTTGATATATGTTGTGTTTTTGTTGCAGAAGTGGCATACGCATCTGTTTGAAATGCTTTTTGTTTGCTCGTGGCGTTTTGTTTTACTCATCAAAAGACTTGGGGTGAATCCCAATTCTCTGTCTTACCCTTTCCCCTTAGTTTTGCGCGTTCACGTGAGAGTAAGGGCTAGTTCTGGTTTTGATCGAGGGGTAGGGGAAGGGGAAGGAGTAGATACCCCTTAAAACCAAGCATTTTCACGAGCTTACTTGAAACCAAGGGGTACCCAGAACACACTGCGGCCAGATCATCCAGAGAGTATTTCAGCTTAAATAATTGATTTAAAATTACGACAGTCTTGTTTTGTGCTCTACACAGTCCTGTAACTTACATATATATTTGCAACCATGTTCTTAATTGAAACCCACGCAAACGACAAACACACACTTTTAGACAGAGAGTTTGTGATCAACACTTGTCTCCTCTGGTGATGTAGCAGCAGCTAGCGATGATGTATGAGGTAACAGTAACCAAGTGGCGTCTCGTTTCATAGGGGTATGTTTTCACCCATAGCGCTTACCACTCGGTTTCGAGGGACAAAGGCTAGGGGTAAAACGAAGGGGAAGGGGTTAGACAGAGAAATGGGATTCACCCTTGATCTTCTCCTGTAGTAGATGTCACTTAATTAAACTGCATGATGGGAGGGAGGAAGAAGGTAATCCTCCTCACGTAAGAGCATTAGTCCACAGCTGTGAGGTTAACGTATGGAGGGCGTTTAGCCGAGCGGATAGTTATTGCTATTCTAATGCAGTGCTTTTGCTTCAGTACTGAGATTTGCTTATCATGCTAAAGTTGATTAATTGTTTCCTACAATCAAATATAGAAATGTTACCATAAAATGCATTGGGGAAATCCTTTTCTAATTGGGTTACAATGGTTTGATGCTCTTCGTACCCAATAATTCAAAGAACAAACCAAAATATAGTAAGCCGTGCTCATCAATATGTTCACAATTTTGTTATGATTTTTAAAATGTGTTTTAAATATTTTGCACTGTCCTTTGTCTTCCTCTGCCTTGTTTCCTCAGCCCTTATATGGTCCTTACTGTTCCCCATGACCTGTCTGTGTCCTGATTTACATTTCACTACGGATTATATTCTGTTCTGCCTCATGTTTCCTGTCGGTTATTGAGTATGTGATGAATGTGTTCACGTCCTTAATGTTCCTGTGTCTCCTCCGTCTGTGCAAAGTAAAACCTTTTGTTAAACCTATTCTTATCCCCCCTGCAAATCAACCTGAGTTCACCGGCGTCTGCAACAGCCCGGCGTAGTCTGGGTTCGCGGCTAGCACGAGCCCGTTGCGGCAAACGTAAGCCCGCTTTTCTTCTCCGCCCAGCTCTTCTTCATTGTCTCCACTGTGTCCAGTGGTAGCCGAGCGCCCCCTGAGGGCTTGTTAGTGGTTTATTGGTTTGGAGCCCCCCCCTGCTTCACCAGCGCCCTATGTCCTCGCCTGCGCCCTCCGGTGCCTGCTCCTCGCCTGCAACCTCCGGTAGTCCTCGCCAGCGCCCTTTGCTCCTCGCAGTGCTTTCCACCCAGAAAGTGCTAGCGCCCACGAGAGTACACCCGAGCACCCACGAGAGTAGCGCCGCCCGAGCGCCCACGAGAGTGCGCCGCCCGAGCACCCACGAGAGTAACAGCGCCCAATCAGGGCCACCCGAGCGCCCACGAGAGTAGGGCCACCCGAGAGCCCACGAGAGTTTGTAATTTGGCCTCCGCTGGTCCCGTCCAGCACCCCTTCTGCGCAAGCGCCCCCGAAATTTCTGTGCCCGCGAGAGTCACAATTGAGCGCCCCCGAGAGTTTGGGTTGGTATGATTTTTAAGTGCCGGCTCCTCGCCCAAAACCCTGTGTTTTAAAAAATCTTCTCCTCGCTCCCCCGTGCACTGACACACTGACTGCTTTCATTTGATCAAAAATACAGTAAAACAGTAAAATATTTTTACAATTATTTTTTTTTAAATGTAATTATATGGTAAAATGTATTTCTGTGATGTATTTCTGTGATGCGCAGCTGTATTTTCAGCATCATTACTCCAGTCTTCAGTGTCACATGATCTTCAGAAATCATTATAATATGCTGATTATTATCAATGTTGAAAACAGTCGTGCTGCACAATATTATTTTGAGAGCTGTGTGTCTATTTGGAATATAAATCTTGTGTAACATTATAAATGTGTTACTCTATCAGAAACAGTCAAACACCAAGACGCTGTCCAGACTGCTGATAGGGCAAGAATTTCTCCTCTGATAGGAAATAACGTACCCTGGACTGTTTTACGTCAGCACTGGTTCTGCGGTAAATCTCGACCTCCTCTCATTGTAGTCTGTGATGATAAAAACTCCCACAATGGCAGACCTGTCGCTTACAGGCGTCTCTAAAGAAACCAGAGCCGGTCTCTGTGTCTCATCGTCATGGGAACCACGGGGCGGTCAGATGAGAGCTCGTCTGCCCACGAGTCACATGACCTCTGAGATTTGAGACTGGAATGTGTTTGGCTGTGTTTGGTTGCTCTCTAAGTTTTGAGAAATGTGACCCGGAGCCACAAAACTAGTCATAAGGGTCAATTTAGATTTAAACATCATCCGAAAGAGGAATAAATAAGATTTCCATTGATGTATGGTTTGTTATGATTGGACAATATTTGAAAATCTGGAATCTGAGGAAGCAAAAAAATAAATATTGAGAAAATCATCTTTAAAGTTGTTCAAATTAAGTTCTTAGCAATGCATATTACTAATCAAAAATGTATATATTTACGGTAGGAAATTGACAAAATATCTTCATGGAGCGTGATCTTTACTTAATATCATAATTATTTGTGGCATACATTTTTGGTTAATAATTTTGACCCATAACAATGTATTTTTGGCTATTTCTACAAACATACCCCGGCGACTCAAGACTCACATATCTTCTGAGTCAAGTGCAATCATAAAGAAATAGTTGATCCATAATGAAAGTTGTCATTGTTTACTCACTCTTTATGTTACTCCAGGTCAGACAGTAGCTTTCTTTAAGAAACATACTGAAATATAAGTTTCTCCACTAAAGCAATCAAACCTGATTCTGTCTTCTGCAAATACAAACTGGTGCTCTACATTCATTGGTTTTATTTCAGTTACCAAAATCATTTTTAATTAGTTTTAGTCGACAACAACAGCATTGCAAAGCATGGTATGTACGCACTGGTACAGTTCTGTAGTTACAAACAATAAAATGTCCCTTCAGTCAAATGCACTTGTGACAGCTAAATGTAACTGTGTTGATTTCAGGCATGACGTGAAGCCCAGGTAATGAAGACAGAAGGACACACAAGATGATCGAAACAATGGGTAAGTTCATGCGCTTCTGTGGAAACATGGCCTCTGATTCTGATTGGTCCGCACAGGATTGTGGGTAATTGGTTGTGAACTGGAGGGCAGTTGTGTTTTTCTCTAGAACGAGACACATGGACAGAATTAATCATTCTTAAATAATAATAATAATTTGATTTTGGAGTGAAATATGAGCTTGACACGTTTTTTAAGATAATCCCATGTAGTCCTTTGTTTGTTCGTTTTGTAAACTTTTTAAAAATAAATTTGCTTGTAACATTTATGCATTTTACATTTGTACGTATTAGTCAAGTCACCTTTATTTATATAGCGCTTTTAACAATACAGATTGTGTCAACGCACTTAACAGTATCAAATTGGAGGATAGAGTGTCAGTAATGTATAATAATACGATTAAACACTCAATTTTCAGTTAAAGGCATCTCATTATTAAATTCAGAGATGTTATTGTCTATGACAAATGACATTTAGCAGATACTTTCATCCAAAGCGGCTTGTTCTACCAGAGAGGAGCGGACCGAGTGAACGCTTTGGAAAGACCAGCCATCATTTAACCAGGGAACATTATTAAAACAAGCAAAAGCATAGTAATTAGAAATAGGTAAAAAACATGGGACTGAAATATGAGTTGGACTGGTTCTTGGCTTGTTTTTTAAGATAAATCCATGTCATCCCTTAAGACAGTAGTTTTGGATTTTATGTAGAAATTGAAAAGTCTTATTAAGCAATCATTAAATGTGTTGCTGGTTAAATGTACATTCAATATTAATGTATTTAGTTAGTTCTAATCATAATTCACTACTATACCACAGACCAAACCAATCAAAAGTTTGCGGGTCAGTAAGATTGTATTATTTTAAAGTAGCTGATCGTTTTAAATTGATCAAAAGTGACAGTAAAGAGATTTCTGAAGATCATGTGACACTGAAGACTGGAGTAATGATGCTGAAAATTCAGCTTTGATCACAGAAATAAATTATATTTTAACATATAATCAAATAGAAAACAGTTATCGTGAATGGACCCTTTTCACGCGTTTAACGGTCATCAGCATCGTAAATCCTCAAAAGTGTTTGATATTTGTAAAAAAAAAAAAGGTATGTATGTACATTTATAACACTATTATTTGTATTATATTACCTTTGCATCAAATTACAAAAAAATAGTTTATGCTAATGTGAGGGTGTTTCTAATGCAGCGTCTATGGGAGGGACGGTAAATTTGACATCGTTTGCTCTTCTGACTGCCGTTATCTGTCTTTCTCAATGTCTTATCTTTTATTGAAAGTCATGAAAACACTATCGTAGAGCTTTTATTTAGCTATCTGAACAAAATGAGAATGCAAAACATATATTTGTGGTACTCTCCCATTCACTGCTCTTCAAGTTAACCCAACTGAGAAACCCGGAAATGTGAAAAAGGTCCATTGTAATCATATTTCACAATATTACTATTTTTAAAGTATTATTTATAATCGGATTTTCAAACTTTTGCAGACACATAAAGCTGATCTTAGTTTCGTGTCTTACTACCACTTGCCAAACAGCTCAAGCTTCTCTGTAAAGTGCTGGAGTTACCTGTCCTTCGTAACTTTCCATGCCACTGATGTGTCCAAAAATATACCCCAGAAAGGAAAAGTGGAAAGAAAGTGTTTGCTTGCTGTGGGATTGTTTACAGTCAGTGGTTTCTGCAGAGATGCACACACTGGTTTAGACACACTCTGGGAGAATGGACATGACCTAGACTTCTGCAGACAAACCTGGAGGCTAGAGCGGCTCTCTGATGCCCTCGGCTCCCAATGGCCTGATTCTGGGGCTGCACAAACCAGTCACACACAACAGCTCAGTCCCCCACATACATGAAATATGCTTTTTCATGAACGTTGTTTATTACATGCATGCATTTAGCAGACGCTTTTATCCAAAGCAGCTCATTCCACCAGAGAGGATCAGAGAGAGTGAAGGTTCTGGAAAGCCACGTTGTGCCTTGTTGTGAAGGAACAACATTTATTTCCATTCACTCATTTGAGCAGGAAAATAAAAACTTACAAGAGTGTGCTGGGAAAGATGAGACACAATGCATAAAAAGCACAGTTTAACATCATGGGCAACTCAAACGGCGACTATAATGATCATAAGATATGCAGTCAGAAATTGAGTTGTACATTCAGCTTTGAACTGGAAATGAGCAAATGCTGTAATGAAGACCTGTGTTGCATTTCCCACAGCATAAGACTAAGGGGATCATAGACAATATTGGCATGATCTAAACTATTTAGGCCTAAATTAAAGACTTATGTATTTGAATTGATTATAAAATGTCTATCCATTGCAGATTTAACATAAACAAACTTATGAACTAATTAAAGCAGTCAGGAAAACAGGTACGAAACAGGTCAGATTTGTATTTAAACAATCATATTTTTATTTAAAATAGCTTAGAATCAGCAAAAGTCTATGGAAGTCCTTTTTTATCAGAATTACGTGATATGAAATCGCAGAATTGCGAGAAATAAACACAATTGTAAGAAAATAATCTGTCTTTTTCTCCCCTCAGAATTGGACTTTATAACTCGCAATTGAGTTATACATTTTTGAGAGAGAAAAATCAGAGCTTTCACATTTACCGTGTTTTATTTTTCAGTGGTGGAAACAGCTTCCATAAAACTATGTTCATTGTCAAAGCAATTCAATTTATTAAGATAGAAAATATGTTTATATAAATATCAGATATTAGCAGCTGTGGAACCGGCTATATTTAGTTAGTTAAAATGTATGCGATTGAAACAAATCAGATTTATTGATGATAAATATATAAAGCTGGTTATTCTGCGTTTATACTTTCAGTTTATTAGTACTATTACAGAAATCTGACCTATCAATGTAAGACTGATAAATATGCATCACCTTAAGTTTGTTAGTTTATGTGAAAACCGTTTGATCCAAATGGATGCAAATTTTACATGTAATTCAAATACATAAATGTTAAATTTAGGCCAAAATATTTATTTGAGTGTACATGGGCGCACAATATTATGAAATGCAGCCCAGATCACTTACATTAGTGCACAATAGTCAACGAACATATTCAATTATATGTTATAGTCTGATTAATATGCTCTACCCCAGTGCTTCCCAAACCTGTCCCGGAGGACCCCCTGCCCTGCACCTTTTGTATGTCTCTCTCATCTAACACACCTGATTCTACTCATCAGCTCGTTAGTAGAGACTGCAAGAACTAAATTGGGTGTGTCTGATTAGGGAGACATACAAAATGTGCAGGGCAGGGGGTCCTCCGGGACAGGTTTGGGAAGCACTGCTCTACCCTATAAATTGTCCTAAATGCTAACCCTCTGGTGCTCTTCGGTCAGTTTTGTTCGTTTTTGTTACATTTTCATAGAATTGTAATGTTTTGTGTAACATAATGTTTTCTCTGTGTTCAGGTTTGACTGTAGTAATAATAATTCAAAAACTGACACTTCAAATCAACATAAAAAAAATCTAAACCTTTAAAAAAGAATTGCCTTTGAGAATGTCTAAATATATATATATCTAAGCCCACAACTTAATAAAAATAAGTATTCATGTCTAAACACAATTATAGCATGTATAGCCCTTTTATGTAGAGCTATATAGGAATCTATGGGCTAAACCATGGAACTGCAGAGTTTTTTTATTTTACTCCCACCAGATGACACTAATCAGGCTTCAAAAATTGAATTTTAAAGGTATTGAGTCTATTTTAACATGAAATACTGTATTAATTGAAAAGTAATATAAAATATATATATATATATATATATTTTCTAGGGCCCTATGATTTGCGCGATGCAGGAAACGTGGACGGAATCCAGTCATAAAAACGGAATGTACAGTTTAACGCGGAATCTCACGGAATGTGTCAAAGTTTGGATGAATTAATCAAAAGTAGCTCATTACACTTAAATCAAAGCGCGATATGGAACAGTATCTGTAAACATTAATCCGCAAAAGTCGATGTAAATATGAATTCTGCATATCTCTGTGTGAATGGAGCAGAAGCGTGGTTCCCCTTCATGGGAACTCGAACTGCGTCCCCTAGGGGTCGCTACGGGGAACGCCTTCAGCGTGACTCGTGTCTGAAGATACATATGTAAAAATACCATCCGTTGGCCGGCGACAGCCCATGACGTCACTACCGGCGCGACCATAATAAAAGGACCGCCGGGAGAATACATCATCAGCTTTTCTTCGTCTTCAACTGACTGGTCTGTTTGAAGAAACGTGCATTCTGGTAGGAATACAGTTTTCCTTTATTTATCATGGCGAGCACTAGCAAGGCGTTCAAGAAGTGTGTGGATCCGTGTCCTCGTTATTTGACACCCGATGACACACACGATTGTTGCGTCTTTTGTTTGGGCGAAGAGCACGCACGCGGTGTCTTTGAGGGGGCAATCTGCGTGCACTGTGAGCTGTTCTCTATGAAAAAGCTCCGTTCTCGTCTGTCCCTCTTTTCGAGGAAAGAGGGTCAGCCGTCTGCTTCCCACGATTCGGGACCCACCGCGACCGAGGCACGGAGGAGAATGAAATCGTGGGGCTCGCAGGCGGATCTGGCCGACGAGTTAGAGAGGGAGCTTTCCCTCTCGCACGAGTCGGCCGGGAACGAGGGCGAGCCGCTGGATTATGGTGACGCGATCTCTCTGACGTCATCTGATCCGGCGGCTAGTGCTCTGCTGGGTTATGCCCAGAAAGAGCAGGAGATGTCTGAGAGTGAGGAAGCTGAGACTGAACTCTCTCAAACCTCTTGCCCTGCGTACGAAGAGCTGTTGGAGGTTATGGAACGCGCCACGGCGAGGCTTCACTTGCCGTGGGAGCGAACCAAGATGGCGGCGCCGCCGGGACGCCTCGATGAGTGATACCTCTCCGGCCATAAACCCCCAGCTCAGGTGAGCCTTCCATTCCTTCCTGATCTCCATACAGAGGTTGAGAGGGAATGGAAAAAGCCGTTTTCCTCCCGTATCCATGGGTTTCAGCATACTAGTTATGCTAACATTGCCAGGATGCATGAAAACGGCTATGAGAGGATGCCACCTGTAGAAGAGACGCTAGCTAGCTATCTCTCTATGGGTGACACAGCTTCTCTAAAGGTTCCCTCCTTGCCGTTTAAGTCCCTTCAGGATACATCACGCTTAAATGGCAGGGCGTACGCAGCAGCAGGTCAAGCGGTCGCTTCGCTGCACACCATGGCGGTGCTCCAGGCGTACCAGGCGGATCTGCTGAAAGACCTGGATGATGGTCAGGGCTTGTCACCTGACGAGGTAGCTGAGCTGTGCCGCACCACGGATTTGGCCCTCCGTGCCACCAAGCAGGCTGCCACTGCTATGGGCAGGTCCATGGCGGCTATGGTGGTAACGGAAAGGCATCTGTGGGTGAACTTGGCTGACCTCGAGAAGAAAGAGAAGGGCTTTCTTCTCGATGCACCAGTCTCGCCTTCCGAGCTTTTCGGTACCTCCGTCGAGACGGTGGTCGAAAAGTTCAAGGAGGCGAGGGCGCGCTCAGCAGCCTTTGAAACCTTCATCCCAAGAAGGCCCAGGTCTGAGCCCGAACAAAGCAGGGGTCCTGGCCCGGCCTGGTCTGAGGATCGGAGACGGGCACAGAAGGCTAGTGTCGCGACTCGTGCCCCTCCCCCACCTGCGGGTAGGGCTAGAGGGAGGTACAGGTCAAGGAGAGGTAGGCGAGACCTGAGGGAGGTGATCCAGACGAAGCGTTCTCAACAACGCTCTCGTCCGGACTGGAGTAAAAATTAACACCTACTCCCCTCCCTCGGGGGGGGGCCTTATCATCGGCTTCCCCTCTCCAATTCCCCTGCAACCACCATCTCCGCCACCTGACCGAGGTTAGGTGGGAACCTAGACCGCAGTCAGACCGGACCTATGATGACTTTTGCTACAGGTTCATCAAAACTGCCTTACTGATGGTCCGGACCCGAGGTCTCCTCGGAGGTTTCTTGGAACCTCCTTGGTCTTCAGGTTATTCTGGTCTGCAAATCCTTGGGAAATCCGATAGGTCCTTATCAGGACCTCTTCATGCGACTGTTGGTCGAGCCAGCATTGCTCCCCTCGCCTTAGAGGGTCACCTATGAGCATGCCGCTCCCTTCGGAGCGTCTAAGTTTCCTCTCATCTGAGGAAGGAGTCCTCCGCTCTCCAGAGCTCGTGGTCGGTAAGAGCTAGCATTGCTCCCCTCACCTAGAGGGTCATTTATGAGCATACTGCTCCCTTCTGAGCGTCTGAGTTTCTTCTCACTCTGAGTGTCTGAGTTTCTCCGCTCCCTAGAGCTCTGTGATAGGTCGCTCTCCTTGTTGGTCGAGCTAGCATTGCTCCCCTCACCACAGAGGGTCATTTAAGAGCATGCCGCTCCCTTCTGGGCGTCTGAGTTCCCTCACTCTGAGGAATGGTTTCTCCACTCTCCAGAGCTCCTCATGGGTAGAGCTAGCACTGCTCCCCTCACCACAGAGGGTCACCTATGAGCATGCCGCTCCCTTATGGGCGTCTGAGTTCCCTCTCATTCTGGGGAATGAGTGTTCCGTCCTCCAGAGCTTGCTGTCGGTAGAGCTAGCTTTGCTCCCCTCACCTAGAGGGTCATCTATGAGCATACCGTTCCCGTCTGAGCGTCTGAGTTTCCTCTCATTCTGAGGAATGAGTTCTCCGCCCTCCAAAGCTCGTGCTGGTAGAGCTAGCTTTGTTCCCCTCATCTAGAGGGTCATCTATGAGCAGGCCACTCCCTTCTGAGCGTCTGAGTTCCCCTCTCATTCTGACGAATGAGTTCTCCGCTCTCCAGAGCTCTGTGATATGTCGCTCTCCGTGTTGGTCGAGCTAGCATGGCTCCCCTCACCATAGAGGGTCACTTATGAGCATGCCGCTCCCTTCTGGGCGTCTGAGTCCCCTCACTTTGAGGGATGAGTTCTCCGCTCTTAGAGCTCCTCATTGGTAGAGCTAGCACGGCTCCCCTCACCAACGAGGGTCACCTATGAGCGTGCCGTGCCGCTCCTTTCTGAGCGTCTGAGTTCCCTCTCATTCCGAGGGTTGATTTCTCCGCCCTCCAAAGCTCGTGCTGGTAGAGCTAGCTTTGCTCCCCTCACCTAGAGGGTCGCTTATGAGCATGCCGCTCCCGTCTGAGCGTCTGAGTCCTCTCTCATTCTATAGAATGAGTTTCTCCGCTCCCCAGAGCTCTGTGATAGGTGTCTCTCTCTTTGTTGGTCGAGCTAGCATTGCTCCCCTCACCATAGAGGGTTATTTATGAGCATGCCGCTCCCTTCTGAGCGTCTGAGTTCCCTCTCACTCTGAAGAGTGAATAGTTCTCCGCCCCGGAGCCATAGAACGTTACCCATCTAGATAAGTGCACACGCTTAGATCTTTGGGCACTTCTAAAAAATCCACTCAGTGGTAAGATCGCACATCAAGGGTTCTGCGTTCTTTTCTAAAAATCCATGTTATGGTAAGTGCGCACGTTAGACTTTGGGCACTTTTTTAAAATCCACTCAAGTGGTAAGTTCGCACATCGAGGTTCTGCATTCTTTCTAAAAATCCTGTACGGTAGGGTTACGCGCACAGCTTCGTGCCCTTTTTTGAGTTGGTCAAAGCCCCGGCTTGTGCCTTGGGCCCCGCTCCCTTTGTCCCATATATTTTGGGTTCCAAAAAAAAAAAGAAAAAAAAAAGGGGGGTGTCGCTACCAAAGGGTCTGTTGAGACAGTCCCTCAGCAAGCTGGTGCAGAGCAAGCGGTAGCTTCCGAGTGACCGGCCAGGACCTAGTTATTACCACTAGGTGCTTGGCCATATCCCCTTAAAGGAATCGTTCTGATTCCAGACCTTTGAGCTCTACCCTGGGTCCGGTAGTCCCGGCACCCAGCAGGTAAGGATTTTAGGGTATGCAGCTCAGGCTTTCTGGCCGTAGGGGATAATGTCACTTACAGCCATCAATCGTCCCGGGGGCAACTCCCTTAGCCTGGTAGAGTTGGCTTATTGCTCGCCTTTTTCGCGAAATTGGCTTGCACTCCCTTCAGCATGGTGGCGTGGGTATAGCGTTCCCCGTAGCGACCCCTAGGGGACGCAGTTCGAGTTCCCATGAAGGGGAACGTCTCAGGTTACGTATGTAACCATGGTTCCCCGAGTGGGGAACGAGACACTGCGTCCCCTAGGCTTTGGGCCATGCTTCGGACGCAAGCTTCAGACGAAGAAGCTGATGATGTATTCTCCCGGCGGTCCTTTTATTATGGTCGCGCCGGTAGTGACGTCATGGGCTGTCGCCGGCCAACGGATGGTGTTTTTACATATGTATCTTCAGACACGAGTCACGCTGGAGGCGTTCCCCGTAGCGACCCCTAGGGGACGCAGTGTCTCGTTCCCCACTCGGGGAACCATGGTTACATACGTAACCTGAGACGTTTTGTTTACTAACGTTAGCGTCTGCTATCTGTACAAATTTTTGAGAGAAAAATAAATCATAAGGCTACTGTAAGAATAAATAAAAATAGTTTGTATGCATTCAAATAATTAGACGTGCTAAAACACAGATTTTGGTAACAATAAAACATAAGTTAAGAAAAAAAAAAATAATACGGCCCTAATTTGTCATTTTTGTTACACTTTTAATCAAATTAATGTTACATTGTATACGTTTCATGATTTGAGTTTATTAGACATGCTTTTTGATTAATACAGTTTAATTTGACCATTAAAAAGGAGTCCAGAATTTTTTTTATTAAAAAAAACGGAATTTAGAAAAAAATTAACAGAATTTGTGAAAAAATAAGTCAAGTCAAGTCAAGTCAAGTCTAGCTTTATTGTCAATTCTTCCACATGTACAGTACATACATACAGAGAATTGAAATTGCGTTACTCTCAGACCCTTGGTGCATACAGTTAACATTAAACACTGACAGTAGACGTTCAAATACAGATAAATACAGTTTAACTATATGTACATACAAACTATACAGATATACAAATAAGGACATTGCAGAAAAATAAAAATAAATAGACAATAAAAAGAGATAGATAAAGTAAAGTGGCATAAGGTACATGGCAGATAGAGTGCAAACCAGTTAAATAAAACAAAAACTGTGCAGATGTCTTTATCAGACTGACAGAAGAGGTAGATTACAGACAATGCTGGATGAGGTAGAGATCATAAACATGATAAAACTGATTTCATAGGCCCCTATATTTTTTTAATCGATAATTATTGCATAAAGGTTAATTAGTACTGGGGGGAGGTAGAATTTTAGGTGTCCGATCACTTTTGACTGTGAAGATCACAAGTGTGACTCCTAAAACAGCTATGTGCAAGTTTTTTCCAGCTTTTGCTGTGAATTATTGACTCTCTTGTTCAGTGAGAGGAATGTATACTCTAGCATTCATACCCATGAGGCATCAGGCTGTGCGATTAGAAGACAAAGCACCTCCTCACGGCAATCCAATCCTCCACGCCGCTCTGAAGATGAATTCAATTATTGAAATATTCCCGGAATATTTAAGCGGATAATGTACCTGTGTGAGAAAGAAAGTGAATTACAGAAAAAAATTATACCGCAGCTCATCACAGACTGACGGATCTATCACCGTTTCTGACACGATAGTCAAACTTTAGTGAATAAACAGAAATGAACGTCTGTCAAAGCTGGAATAGTTTCTGTGATTGGAAATCATTTCAGACGGTGGTCTCCAGAGTTTCCTTACAGGTGTGTGTGTGTGTGTGTGTGTGTGTGTGTGTGTGTGTATGTGTGTGTGTGTGTGTGTGTGTGTGCGCGTGCGTGCATGCGTGTGTGTGTGTGGCAGATACCCAGCCTGGTCTGCAAGCATTGGAGAGGTTACAGTCTCGCTTGAAGGAAAAGGGAGCAGATGTTCCTGCGGAGGAGAAGCTGAATCTTCTGAAGGCGGTCCTGCAGAGTCCTCTGTTTCACCAGATCCTTGCCCTGCAGAAATCAGTGCAGCATCTGAAGGAGCACGTAAGAAAAAACACAACACTGGAAAAACATACATCTATTTTATTAGAGAAACAACAAACCATTTCAAACAGAGAGAAAAAGAATAATTTGACCCGAAATGAAATCCTGATATTTTTATTTACCCTCCATATGACTTGAATTTGAAATGTCAAAGAATATTCATTTAAGGACAGGTGCAAAAAAACACCAAAAAAGCTTTTAGTTTGAGAGCTGCTCATTCATGGAATGTAAATCAATCCTTTGTTTAACCTGTTATTTTCAGCTAGTTTATTCCTGTTAATATTTGGACCGAGTAAGGTGTGTTTCCCAAAAGCAACCATAGTTGCACCCAAAAATTTGAATTCTTTAATTTACTCACCCTCATGTCGTTCCAAAACCTGTATGACTTACTTCCTTCTGTTGAGCACAAAAGAAGGTATTTTGAAGAATGTTGGTAACCAAACAGTTGGTGGTACCCATTGACTTCCAATAATAATGTGGAAAAAAATACTATGGAAGTCAATAGAGCCTTTCGCACCACAGGAACCTTTTCATAGTACTTGAACTAATTGTGGAACTACCCACTTTTTGACATGTTTGCACGGCGGGAACTAAGAACGGTTTTAGTTCCAGGAACTGTGTTTGGAGGAACGAAATTAGCGCCTAATTCAGAGTAGGATCTAAAACAGTTATAGGAACGGTCCGTGACATAAGTGTATGCTGATTGGCTAAACGCGTATGAAAACGCCCTCACCCGCCATGATGTAAAACACTGTGTAAACATATACTGTGTAAACATCGTATCATACTGAGAGCATTTATAAACGGCATTTACCTGAAGACTTCGTCTACGGCGTCTTGTGCTTCTATCAGCCTCAATGAAATGTAGCACTGCAAATTATCGTCGGAGATTCTTAGTCCTCCTTTCCGTTCTTTCAATCGCTTGACGTTCTTGTTTGTTTACGTTGTTGAACGCCGCACACAAATGACGTCACTGTCACCTGACTTACGTCACTTCTTAGTACCCACTATCGGTGCGAATGCAAGCCTTTAAATGGTACTGAGAAATAGTTCGCGCAACATCGTACTGTACTTTTAATTCTGGAACTACAGCAGTGCGAAAGGCCCTATTGGGTACCATCAACTGTTTTGGATGAACCATCCCTTAACATGGTGACAACATGCAACATAATGTACATGAGGTCATGTGACAAAAATGTAGTCTATAACTGTTTGAAATGTGTATTACATACTGTTCAAAAGTTTGGGGTCATTACTAAATTAAATCAATAAAAAAATTGAAAAAGTGACAGTAAACACTTTTATAACGTTTCAAAAGATTTATATTTCAAATAAATGCTGTTCTTTCGAACCTTTTGAATGTTGAAAGCATCATTATTAATAATTGTGCAGCAAATCAGCATCTTGGATTGATTTCTGAAGGATCTTGTGCTGCTGAAGGCTGGAGAAATGATGCTGAAAATACAGCATTGCATCAAATTAATTAATTGCATTTTACAATATATTAACTTAGAAAGCAATTATTTGAAATGGCAAAATTATTTCAATTTTTTTCTGCATATGGTGTATTTTTGATTAAATAAATACAGCCTTGGTGAGCAGAAGAAACATGTTTAAAAAAACTAAAACTTTGAACAGTTTTTCCATAACTTTGAACAGCAGTGTAAATGCTTATAAATGTAAAACTAATATTCATTACTGGCATACTTAAGCAAAAGATAAAAAATAAGTGAACTGTATATATACACAGTACGCTGCGTCGTGTCTTTGGTCATTTCAGACATGCTGTAGTCACAGCTAATCTTAAGATTTGTGTTTTGATTAATTATTCAATTATTTGTTTTGACAGTCTGCTTTGAATCTTTGCTCCCCTGATCTGAGCTGTTTGAGATTACGTGATTATTCGAATCACAAATACTGGAACATATCATAAGTAAGGCACAGCCTAGTTGTTTATGGAGAAGCTTCACTCGTGGGGCAGATTTGAGGGTTTTTTCGCTCGGTGTGTTCATGGAGAGTTTGGCACCGGCAGCCGTTCGGTCTGAAGTATGCGAGTTATGCTGGAACAGACGAATGGAGATTATCGAATCCCCAGCGGCCTTCCCTCTCGCTCTCTTCTCTCACACACTTCTGAGCCGCAGAGCGTAACGCTGTTAACAGCCTGGGTGGAATAAGGCAACCATCAGTCAGTCTAAAAGTCATGGACTCGTATAGAACAGAGCTGATGACCCTTTGTGAAAAATAAGTGCACTTAACTGTATAGAATTTGCACTTGTAGTGTACTTCAAACCTTGAGTGTATTTTTATAAAACTGCACTTGCAGATATTATAATATAATATAAATGATATGGATGAATATGGCCACTTAAGTGACCTAAAGAGAGACACTTTCATTACCGTTTCTGAACACACTTAAGGACACTAGGTGACATTTGTAATAATGTAAAATTAAGTATTTTACTTTAAAATGTATTATCTACTTATTTTGATGTGTTGACTAATAAGTACAGTACTTGATTGTAATTTTAACTTAAGTGTTTTTGATATTTGATTTATTATTTAAAGTTAATATATTTTAAATGTACTAAATTGCAGCTTCCTCAAATGTTTAATTACAGTTATATTTAAATACATGACATACAATTAATACTAGGAATGACATTAAAGTATATTTTAATTGATCATAAATGCTTGTCAGTACATTCAGCCATATGTTAACCATATTTCTAAGCCAGTAGAAGTTATTATGAAATTGCATATTATTAAGTCCTACTTAAGTGGGCCATAACCACTTTAAAGTTTAGCTAATTGCATTTTAATATACATTTAAATAGTCAACATTACGTTTGGGGACCAATTCTCACTATTAACTATGCATTTTGCCTCAGTAAATTCCTAATTTTCTGCATATTGATATTTAGTAAGATAGTTGGTAGGTATGGGGTCGGATAAAGGGATCTAAAATATGGTCATGCAGAATAAGCCATTAGTGTGTGCTTTATAAACAGCCAATATTCTAGTAATATACATGCTAATAATCAACTGGTTAATAGTGAGAATTGGTCCCTAAACTTAAGTGCTATTTAATTGCAGTTAACATGCAGTGACGGGTCTGAAAACATTGCATTCAGTTCATACTTAAGTATATACTTATTTATGTAATAAGTGCTATTTTTAACAAGTGTACTTCTTGTTCACTAGGGGAGACACAAACAAGAAGTAGATTTGGGTAACACTTTAGTTTAGGGACCAATTCTCACTATTAACTAGTTGCTTATTAGCATGTCTATTATTAACATATTGGCTGTTTATTAACGCTTATAAAGATCATATTCTGCGTAAACATATTCTACATCCCTAATCATGCCCAATACCTAAACTCGACTACTACCTTATTAATAAGCAGTAATTGGGAGTTTATTGAGGCAAAACTCATAGTTAGTGGTTTGTTAATGACGAGAAATGAACCTTAAAATAAAGTGTGACCGAAGTTTGTTGCTTAGGCAAAAGTAAACATCACGATTACTTTAGCAAACACCTTTAATAACCTGAGAAGAGGTTCTTTATGTCTGTTGGTGTCTCTCCACACTAACCTGCGGGGGTTGTTGATGCCAACTGGTGTGTCTGGCTTTGTCTGTGTTACTATAGTTACCACGCAGAGAGAGAGACATGAGTTCATGTGTGAAGTGGAGCAGAAGTAATTTCTGAAACGTGGACGAGCCAAACTAGAGGCCTAATCCTCTTACACGGGAAGACTAACAAATACACGCTCTCACAGAGCTGACATAGTTTGAGCGCCTTCAAAGCTTGTGCACGATCAGCAACCGAGCCGCGAGTCTGCAGCGCTTAATCTGAAGGGCCTCTGAGAGACTTTTATGAACATTAATGTTTACTGCAGCAGACTGAAGTGCGGCCGTTCGTGCAGAGAAGAGCCACATAAAACCTGCAGAACCTGACATAGTTTGTTAAAGGGACAGTTCACCCAAAATTACAATTCTGTCATCATTTACTTCCCTGTGAGTTTCGTTCTTATGTTAACCACAATAAAATATATTTTTAAGAATGCTGGTAACCAAATAGTTGACGGTAGCCATTGATTTCCATAGAATGGCATAAGAATGCACAATATTGGATTTTTGCCAATATCCGATTTGCCGATATTTTTCAAACTCATTTTGGCCGATACCGATATATTTACTTTTGTTTGGAAACAAACAAAACACATGTTGTTTGGGAACATTTATTTGAAGATTAAACATTTGTAGTTGGTCTAACGCAAACGAGTTGTACACATTCTGAAAGTCTTTTAGAGCTCCTTGTATTTAAATTTTCATTATCCGTTTGAAAAAAAACAAAACAAACATATTACACATTAATGAATAAATCTGTATATCAAATTATTTAATTTGCCAGTGTCATGTTTGTGAGTTTGAGTCATGTAAGCTATAGCTTCTAACCTTTAAATCAAAGCAAGCTCGTGATTTTATGACATTGATTTCTACTTTATTTAATCAGAAACACAATCTTAATGTTATTACTGTATTTTACTTTCATTTTAATACAAGTAGGCCAACAGCGCCCCCTAAGTAAATAAAACACCACTGCTGAAGTGATCTCATCTCTATCACACCCTGAGCACATGTGAGCTTTTCGTTTTATCGGCAAGGCATATCGATTTTTCATATATGGCCGATGTTTACATTTTTAGTGAATATCGGCAGATTCCGATATCGTTCCGATAATATTGTGCATCCCTAGTATGGCAAAAACATACTACGGAAGAGAATGGGTACCGTCCACTTCTTTTCTCACAAAATGGGCGAATAAATGATAAATGACAGAATTCATATTTTTTGGCTGAATTATTCTTTTAATAAGTCACCAACATGAGATGTTCATGTGGAATAGATTCACAAACACTGATATAACAGCAAGGACAGAGCTGTAAATCACCAAAGAGTGGATCTGTGAAACCGAGCTGGAAAGACAATGCTCTAATAAGCAATTAAATTCAAACAAACAGCAAATGTTTTAAGGAAATGACTTAACACATTGCGATGTGAAGTGCTTGTTATTTTTCTCACAGAGAGATGCTTTTTTGGGGCACGTTTTGTCACGGTAATTGATGTATAATGGTTTGTACTTCATCAGGAGTGTGCGCTCGAGTCGGGGAGAGAAATAAAAAGTTAATTAAGCAGCTCCTGAAAGTAATTAAAAACACGTGTGCACAGATGGCTGGGAGGACAAATTATCACCAGAAATGATCAAAACAAATGAGTTTTCCACGCTCTTTCAGGACTATTTATATATTTTTTAGATGCTCGTTGAAAGAAGCTGAATGCTTGGAACACACAAACGAGGAGTAATTTAGGCTGTTTTTCTGTCGCTCTTTCTCTCAGACTCCATATATTAACCCTGATCTGAAGAGCAGCACTGAAGGATTCTCAGCTCAGCTCAATGGACAGCCTTCATCTGAAGAGTACAAACACATCATCCGCTCCATGGCTCAGGTAACACACAACATCCATCCTTCCAGTCCATAAATATATCCATCCATATATCCTTCCAGTCCATCCATCCTTCCATCCATTCATCCTTCCATACATCCTTCCATCCATTCATCCTTCCATACATCCTTCCTTCCATTCATCCTTCCATACATCCTTCCATCCATACATCCTTCCAGTCCATCCATCCTTCCATACATCCTTCCATCCATACATCCATCCTTCCATCCATCCATCCATCCTTCCAGTCCATCCTTCCATACATCCATCCATCCATCCATCCTTCCATTCATCCTTCCATACATCCTTCCATCCATCCATCCATCCATCCTCCCATTCATCATTCCTTCCATTCATCCTTCCATACATCCATCCATCCATCCTTCCAGTCCGTCCATCCTTCCATCCATACATCCATCCATCCATCCTTCCATTCATCCTTCCATCCATTCATCCTTCCATACATCCATATATCCTTCCAGTCCATACATCCTTCCATACATCCTTCCATCCATTCATCCTTCCATACATCCTTCCATCCATTCATCCTTCCATTCATCCTTCCATCCATACATCCATCCTTCCATCCATGCATCCATCCTTCCAGTCCATCCTTCTTCCTTCCATCCATCCTTCCATACATCCATACATCCTTCCATCATTCCATCCATACATCCTTCCAGTCCATCCATCCTTCCATCCATACATCCATCCTTCCATCCATCCATCCATGCATCCATCCTTCCAGTCCATCCTTCCTTCCTTCCATCCATCCTTCCATACATCCTTCCATCCATACATCCTTCCAGTCCATCCATCCATACATCCATCCTTCCATCCATCCATCCATCCATGCATCCATCCTTCCAGTCCATCCTTCCTTCCATCCATACATACATCCATCCATCCATGCATCCATCCTTTCAGTCCATCCATCCTTCCTTCCATCCATCCATGCATCCATCCTTTCAGTCCATCCTTCCTTCCTTCCATCCATCCATCCTTCCATACATCCATCCATCCATCCATCCATTCTTCCATCCATACATCCATCCTTCCATCCATCCATCCATGCATCCATCCTTCCAGTCCATCCTTCCTTTCTTCCATCCATCCATACATCCTTCCATCCACACATACATCCTTCCAGTCCATCCATCCATCCATCCATCCATCCATCCATCCATCCATCCATCCATCCATCCATTCATCCATCCATCCTTCCAGTCCATCCATCCATCCATCCATCCATTCATCCATACATCCTTCCAGTCCATCCATCCATCCATCCATCCAATCCTTCCAGTCCATCCATCCAATCCATCCATACATCTATCCATCCTTCCAGTCCATCCATCCATCCATCCATCCATCCATCCTTCCAGTCCATCCATCCATCGTTCTTGTGTCTATCCATCGTTCTTGTATCTATCCATCGTTCTTGTTGTTGTGTGTGTGTGTAGGGTCGGTACGTGACTCAGATCGACCTGCTGAAGCCGGTATCAGGTGGTTTGGGCTTCAGTGTTGTTGGCTTGTGTAGTGAGAACCGTGGAGATCTTGGTATCTTTATTCAGGAGATACAGGCTGGAAGTGTGGCACACAGGTCAGAACACACACACACACACACACACACACACACACACACACACAGTTGTTTCACTATATTAGTGAGGACATTGCATACCCTTCCACTGATTGTCTATCAGGTTAAAGATGTGTTCTATCCCCTAAACTTACCCACTTACCCACAACCTCACAGAAACATGCCCAGAACACTTGATTTACATCAGAACACAAGCCTTTTAAACTAGTGAGAACCTGTCTCAATAGAGGGGTGTTAAAGTATTTCACCATATAAGTGAGGACATTTAATCAGGTACACACATACACTCATCCTGTCAGATGTTCAGTGATTTGTACACACAACTCCACTAGTTCGTCCCTATTTTAAAAATAAAGATTACGCAATTCTAATTTCTTCCCTTCTAATCACAAATATGTCACCAGTTCATGTCACGTCAGCATTTTCCAGCTCAAAGTCCCTGCTGAAGCTAGTTTGCTGACATGTTAGTGCTTTTTATCAGTTTGGTGTCTCTTTGTGAGAGCAAATTTCTGCCTGCACGTTATGAGTCCCATAGAAATGTACACATTCCTCAAAAAAACGGTGTTAATTGTTCTTAATTAAGCCATTAGGTCACCATTCACATTGTCGTTCATTTATTTTTGGTCATTTTATCCTTAATGAAAAAGAATGACACATTAGCAGACTTTTAAAAATATTTATATAAGAAAATATACTTGCATGAATACACTTAAGTGTGGACCGCATGTAATGTTTTCAGTCACTTATTTGCATGTTAATTGCAATCAAATGAAAATAGTACTTTACAGGTGCTTTAGTATGTTAGCCAACACATCAAAATAAGTGTACTTTACAGCTAGATAAAATATTCAAACATAATGATTTAAAACTTTAAAGTAAAACAAATGAATTTGAAATTACAAAGTGCACTTAAGTGTGTTCAGAAACAGTCATTTAAGTGTCTCTCTCTTTAATCACTTAAAGAGGCCTTTTATTTGATTATCAATATATTATCTGCAAGTGCAGTTTTATTTACAATCTTGAAACTCATCACATTCTTTGCTCTGCTTTGATCGTGAGCTGATCTCAGAACAGTTTTGTTTGTTAAACATATGTTTCTCTATTCTAGCGATGGAAAGCTAAAGGAAGGAGATCAGATACTGACGATTAACGGTCAGTTTCTGGATCAGAGCGTCAGTCACGAGCAGGCCATTGCTCTCCTGCAGCGAGCGTCGGACCGCATGAGCCTAACTGTCGCCCGCGGGCCTGTCCCACAGCTCTCTAGCCCGGTGGTGTCCAGGACTCCCAGTGCTGCTAGCACACTTTCAGCTCACTCCAGTGCGGTGAGACAACACAAACACACACACACACGCATGTTGGTTTTATGGTTTACGGGGACTCTCCATAGGCGTAATGGTTTTTATACTGTACAAACTGTATGTGCTATTGCCCTACACCTACCCTACACCTAAACTTAGCCCTCACAGGAGACGGTGCATTTCTACTTTCCCCAAAAAAACTCACTCTGTATGATTTATAAGCGTTTTAAATTATGGGGACACTGAAAATGTCCTCATAAATCACCTTCTCCTTGTAATAGCCGTCATACCCATGTCATTATACACATTTGTGTCCTCATAAACCACATAAACATGCACACAACACACACACACACACACACACACAGAGACTTTTGTACTTGGACTGGGTCACATTTAGGGGTGTTTTATATGGCAAGCGTCACTATTACTATTTCTCAGACTTATGGCATTTTCAGCTAATTTTGGAGCATTTGTTTCAGAATTTGGTGCATTTTTTTATTTAGTTTGTATTGTTTAGGCATATCTGAACTTACACTACTGGTCAAAAGTTTGTTGTAGCTGTGCTGCCAAATATATTTGAGGAAACATTTTGTTTGTATTCAGGATTCTTTGATGACAGCGTTTATTTTGAAAAGAAATCAGATTATTAATGTGTCAGATTATAAATGTCTTTACTGTCACTTTTGACCAGTTTAATGCATTAGTGCTAAATGAGAGAATTTCTTTCTTTCTTTCTCTCTTTCTTTCTTTTTTTACTCAAAACTGTTGGATAGTAGTGTATCATGTTAGCACAAAAATATGAAGCAGCATAACTGTTTTCGACATTGATAATAATCAGAAATGTTTCTTGATTTCTGAAGATCATGTGACACAAGACTGGAGTAATGATGCTGAAATTTCAGCTTTGATCACAGAAATAAATTACATTTTACAATATATTCACATAGAAAACAGCTATTTTGAAATAGTAAAAATATGTAACAATATTACTGCTTTGACTGTATTTTGGGTCAAATAAATGCAGGCTTGGTGAGCAGAAGAGACTTCTTTAAAAACATTAGCAACAAAAATAACCGGTCCAACCCAGCAGTGTCTGCTTCTATTCGTGGTAAATTATATTACATTTTCTGGAAGGTTACACAACTTGAATGACAAAACAATTGTGTTGAAAGTGGTATAAAAGTTCTGTTTCATGTCTAGTAAAAGCAGCAAGAGATGGCCAAGCCTGTGAATATTCCTGCTGCGCTTAGTGGGGAGCGCGACATAATAGAGATGTGACTCAGCCCCTTTATAAAAGGATACGACCCCCTGCTGCTTTCCTTTCGGGATCGGAGATCTTGCAGGTTATTTGAGCTTCAAAGTTATTCTTTCTAACATCTGTGAACAGGATAAAGCACTCAAAGTTGTTAAGAGTAAAAAACTATAATAGACTGTATTTCAAAAGCTGTCTGTATTGAGTTGAGATTTGTGGCACACCATCCTGTCCTCTCTGAAACAAAAATGTGCAAAAAAAGTAACAAAGTCTATTGTGATTGTTGAATGGCAGGTGCTACAAATAATGTTAAGTGATGTTACATTTAGTCATTTAGCAGACACTTTTATCCAAAGGAACTTACAAATGAGCAGAAAAGAAGCAATTACAACCAACAAAAGAGGAATGATACGCAAGTGACAAGTCTCAGTTAGCTTAATGCAGTACACGTAGCAATATTTAAAAAAAAAAAAAAAACATTTTTTTTTTATAAATACATAAAAACACAGATAGGATAGAAAAAGAATAGTGCAAGCAAGTGTTAGTGGCCTTTTTTGCTTTTTGTTAATTGTATAATAAATAAAAATAATAGAGAAGTTAGTGTTTTTTTGTCTAAAAGGGGCAAGTTAAAGTTAAGAATAGAATTAGAATAGAGAAGCTAGTGTTAGAGGGTCAAATAAAGATGGAAGAGATGTGTTTTTAGCCAAATGTTCATGGATCAACAGAAACAGCACAAAACTAAAAGATCAATCTTCGTATTTAAGAATCGATGTCAGAAATGTATATGGTTATTCCAGCACTATGTTTACCTAGTTTATCCACGTGTTTGCATTAAATAGACACTGACAGTCAAAACACGCTATCTGAGAACACTAACTGAAGTCAAACTCATTTTGGAGGTTTTTAATGGCTGCACTAAAGGACCTCTGAGACTGGCTCTATGGTGTACATTTTACACCATCAACTAGCATGGAAAAACGGGAGGTGTTCTGTAGTGTCTGTGTGATACTGGATAGTGTTGATTCGTGTCCGCTGGTGTGTCATTCCATCAGGAGCGTAACCGTGTCATCATGAGTCTCTGTCACAGACGTCTTTGCAGCAGTCGTCTGCCTTCATGTGGGTGAGTTGCCTTCAGGACACTCTTGATATTGGTCACCCACTGGCTTAGACGATCAGGAGCCACGAATAGGACTTGAGTGATGAATACAAGTCAACTGACTGGCGCTTTATGGTCCCTTGAACAGCATGTATTATTTGTGAGAACAGGGGTCATACTCTTATAGGGCTGGCTGCGTCACATCTCTTTTGTTAGTGTTGTAACACGGAACATTCAGAACGTTCTCTCAAAGTTAGCAACAAATGTTCTTCCAGCAATATTAATAGAATGTTCATTTTTAAATGTTACTACTTGTTTCGGAATGTTCAGAGAACATTCAAAAGTAACGTTCTCAATGTTTGCAACATTTTAACACAGAATGTACCCTTAATGTTAAGCGTTTTAAAAACAACTGCATGTTTTGAATGTTCAGAGAGCATTCAGAAATAATGTTTTCATAAATGAATGGGAACTTTAGCTAAATGTTGCTAGAACACATTTTGTTTGCTGGGTACATGCAGCAGCAACATCCACAGGACGTATGGCATCTGATGGTTATCTGACAATAACACAATCACTGTGACAAATTAAACCGTTATGAATGCAAAATCATGAACTTGCATTGTAACATGCTTTTTAAGCTATTTAACTATGTTTTATCATCACGGTGGCCTACCTTATTTGTCACGGACCCCTTTATTGTGTGCTTGTGCCATTATAGAGCCACTGGACTCACGTGGAGACGATCGAGCTGGTGAATGATGGAACCGGTTTGGGCTTTGGGATTGTTGGTGGTAAAACCACCGGAGTTATCGTCAAAACCATTCTACCTGGAGGCATCGCTGACCAGGTAAGTTCACTTTGGACCTTTTTATCCACTATTACAACTAATTAGGGATGTAACGATTACCGGTTTGATGATAAATCATGATAAAATTACCCACGGTTAGTATTACCGTTTCATATTTTAATTATCATTAAAACCGTATTCAATTACCACGATTTGAACAACTCATGATAAATAAATGCTGTCCAGCATAAAGCACAGTTTTACGTAACAGTCTCACATGCGCACAGCAGCAGAGTTTCGTTTTGAGTGAAAAAAGAGCGGAAAAGCTGAGAGCTTTTAAAAGAGTACTGAGGGAATCATACAAATGAATTTATGAATGAATTAATAATATGTACCTCTGAAAGTTCTTCAGAAAAGATTCGATGGCGTTTTGTTTTCATCTTCGCTCCATACAATATTGACAATATAGTTTTTTTGTTGTTGTTGTTTGCTCAATTTCGCCAAAGGAAATAGTTCCAAACCAAGCTAGCACCAGAACTGTTGTGCGCCTCTGAGCAACACACTGCACTGCTTTGTTGCTGAATGAATCCACATTTTTTAAACCACTGAGCGAATGATTCAGTGACTCATTCATAAAGACGGTCACTTACCTCGTTTCTGAATGAATCAGCAATGTAAATGAATTGGTTGAATGATTCACTCATTAAGACTGGTGTTTTTAGTTTCATATTTAGGGCCAAATTCACTAAACAGGCCAAAGTTCTGTTTCATGTCTAGTAAAAGCAGCAAGAGATGGCCAAGCCTGTGAATATTCCTGCTGCGCTTAGTGGGGAGCGTGACATAATAGAGATGTGACTCAGCCCCTTTATAAAAGGATACGACCCCCTGCTGCTTTCCTTTCGGGATCGGAGATCTTGCAGGTTATTTGAACTTCAAAGTTATTCTTTCTAACATCTGTGAACAGGATAAAGCTCTCGAAGTTGTTAAGAGTAAAAAACAATAATAGACTATTTCAAAAGCTGTCTGTATTGAGTTGAGATTTGTGGCACGCCATCCTGTCCTCTCTGAAACAAAAATGTGCAAAAATTAACAAAACATGTCACAAAGCCTATTGTGATTATTGAATGGCAGGTGCTACAAATAATGTTAAGTGATGTTACATTTACATTTAGCAGATGCTTTTATCCAAATGAGGAGAATAGAAGCAATCACAACCAACAAAAGAGGAAATAATACGCAAGTGACAAGTCTCAGTTAGCTTAACACAGTACATGTAGCAATATCTCATTCATAAAGACTGTCACTTACCTCGTTTCTGTCACAATGAAGACGGGAGGATTCAGTTGCGGAAGAGAGAGTTTATTACAAGAAGTAATACACAGCGAGAAACTAAAGTGGAGCTCTTCGTAGACAGAGGCGGAGCTTTCCGTAGGCAGAAACGGAGCTTTCCGTAGGCAGAAACGGAGCTTTCCGTAGGGCAGAGGCGGAGCTTTCCGTAGGGCAGAGGCGGAGCTTTTCGTAGGCAGAAGCGGAGCTTTCCGTAGGCAGAAACGGAGCTCTCCGTAGGGCAGACGCGGGTAGCGCAGGGAAGCAATGGGCAGCCAAAGGTCCGGTGATCGGAGTCCAGGAAGCAGCAGGGCTCAGGAATCGCGGAACCAGAACGGACCGTAAACGACGACCGCAAACACTGCAAGGATCTGACAAAGATGAGAGCGTGACAGGAACAGATATAGCCCAACGGTGATGACTCTCAGCTGGAGCGAATCAGCCTCAATCACACACACCCACAGACACCTGCTCACACATACGCACACAGACAAGACACGGTGAGGATGGGACCGGGAACCCATGAACCGTGACAGTTTCTGAATGAATCAGCAATGTAAATGAATTGGTTAAATGACTCACTCATTAAGACTGGTGGTTTTAGTTTCATATTTAGGGCCAGTTTCACTAAACATGCCAAATTAGCATTAGAGTGCAATCCCATATAAGCACCGATGGGTTGGGAAAATTCTGCCGGTGATTTAGTCAAGTCAAGTCAAGTCTGCTTTATTGTCAATTCTTCCACATGTACAGTACATACATACAGAGAATTGAAATTGCGTTACTCTCAGACCCTTGGTGCATACAATTAACATTAAACACTGACAGTAGACGTTAAAATACAGATAAATACGGTTTAACCATATGTACATACAAACTATACAGATATACAAATGAGGGCATTGTAGAACAATAAAATTTTTTAAAAGAGATAAAGTGACAATAGGCACATGGCAGATAGAGTGCAAACCAGTTAAATAAAACAAAACTGTGCAGATGCGAGTAGTGCAAGAAAAATAACAGTCTTTTATCAGACTGTCAGAAGAGGTAGATTACAGACAATGCTGGATGAGGTAGAGATCATTGCTGCAGTGCTGCACAAAGTGACTGGTGCGGGTCACAGTTGTGGGGGGGGGGGGGGGGTCGTAGTGTCAGAGTTCAGTGTTGCGTGGGGTAAAAGAGGGGAGGCGGGGCAAGGACGGGAGGGAGTTCAGCTTCCTGACAGCCTGATGGATGAAGCTGTCCTTCAGTCTGCTGGTCCTCGCCTGGAGACTCCGCAGTCTCCTCCCTGATGGCAGCAGACTGAAGAAGCTGTGTGTCGGGTGGGTGGGATCTCCTGCAATGCTGAGGGCTTTGCGGGTGAGACGGGTGCTGTAGATGTCCTGGAGGGAGGGGAGAGAGACACCAACGATCTTCTCAGCTGCTCTCACTATCCGTTGAAGGGACTTGCGGCAGGACGCGTTGCAGGCGCCATACCACACAGAGATGCAGCTAGTCAGGATGCTCTCGATGGTGCCTCTGTAGAAAGTGCACATGATGGGGGTCGGGGCTCTGGCTCTTCTGAGTTTGCGGAGGAAGTAGAGACGTTGCTGTGCTTTCTTGGCCAGTGCTGCAGTGTTGTTAGTCCAGGAGAGGTCCTCTGTGATGTGCACACCCAGAAACTTGGTGCTGCTCGCTCTCTCCACAGTCGCACCGTTGATGGTCAGAGGAGCATGCTGAGTGTGCGCTCTCCTGAAGTCAACAACAATCTCCTTCGTCTTCTCCACATTCAGAGAGAGATTGTTGACCCTGCACCACCCAGCCAGGCGGCTCACCTCACTCCTGTAGTTTGTCTCATCTCGGTTGCTAATGAGACCTACCACAGTCGTGTCATCCGCAAACTTGATGAAAAGGTTAGAGTTGTATGACGGTGTGCAGTCGTGGGTCAGCAGAGTGAAGAGGAGGGGGCTCAGCACACATCCTTGGGGGGCCCCTGTGTTCAGTGTGATGGTGCTGGATGTGTTAATGCCGACCCGTACTGCCTGAGGTCTTCCGGTCAGAAAGAACATTTACTAAAGAACATAGACAGATCATTTCCATTATGACCAGCGCACTCTACCAAGCGCAGCACAATTACTGCCTGCTTTAAGACATGCTTTTCTGGGCACAAATACCAGTCATTTGACAAACACCAACGTTAGTGAATCGTGTGGCGTGATTCATTTTAATACTCTCCTCCCATAAATTTTGCATATGAAAGGGAAACTCCTTCATTAAGGAATAAGGTCAATAAGGTCAGGTGGGTCAATTCAGGTCAATTCAATAAGGTCAGGTGCAATAACTGTCCACACATTTTCAGCACTAATTCTTCACTGCGCATCTTTAGTAAATGCTGACAGTATTGTTTTAGCTGGTGAAAACTGTTTGTAAATCTGGCCCTTAGAGTATAATTTCAATGTTTTAACCCTTATGTGCTGTTGGGGACGTTTTCGTCCACTAAGGGGTGCTGTTGAGTGTTAATTTGGCCACAACTTTTTTTGTGTTTCAGCAAATGGAATGATTTTTGGTGACAAATCTTATTTTAACACATATTTTAGGAAAATGCTTTGAAATTTTTTCAAAACTCAACAATGCACCATGGACAAATTCACTACCCTTACGTTATGTTCGGGATGAAAACATCCACTAAATTAGACTGCTATAAAAATTTATCGGATAAATATTTTTTTCCATTTTTTTTGCATAAATCTATTAATCAACCTCAGTCCTGTTCAAAACTACTAAAATAAAAAAAAAAATCCAGGATTTTTACTCTTTAATTGCCAAGTTCATAAGTGATGTCACTGATTTTGGAAAAAAAACACACAAAATTACTTATTTTCAATATAAAAAGTGATTGTGGACTGGATTTTTTTTTACTTTTATCATAGTCTTGGGCATGTCCAAGATTAGTAAAAACATTGGCTTTGATGCATTTTTAGTTTTTGAGCAGGATCAGATTTACATTTTTTCTCCCTCATTTACTGTTCGTGGCTGTTTTTGCCCCATTGACTCCCATTATAACGACATTTTTTGATTGCAAAGCCATGACACCATATAATCATGCATTTTTGATTGTTGGTGGTTTTCCCTGTTGGGAAGAGATAAAACTTGTCATTTTTACTGTTGATCATGAAGTAGCACAATTAACCCTTTAGATAGGCCTGTGCAAAAAAAAGCTTAGTTTTTAGCTTTTATATGGAGTCATATGGAGTATAACAGCATATTATAGTGTGTTTGTGTGTGTGTGTGTGAGAGAGAGAGTGTGTGAGAAAGACCTTTGTGCACTTACCTTGATCGTCTGAGAAAATCTAAATATGCACCTCAGCTCTCAGAACTACACGGAGTAAACAAAAACAAAGTAAGTGTATTTATGCACCTGCTGCCTTTTGATGGTGAGAAGTGCAGACTAAATAAAAACAAGATAAGTGGATTTAAACCCTTGCATACCATCCTGCTGGTCATTTGATGGTGAGAAGAGCAGCAAGCAATATGAGAAAGGACTTGACTTGTACCAAAGTTTTAGAAATTATTATGCAGCCTGACCCCTCCAGCGAGCTGCAGTATGTATTGTCACAAATCACAGATTACAACTGCTGCAAGGGAAGTGTCGAAAATCTACACCAGGTATGTGCCATTACTGCACTGGTGAGAGAGATTCAGTCTCCTGCAGCTGTCCCTCTAGACACAAATCCACAGACACCAGCAGGCACCAGCAGCTCAAGAGTGAAAAGGGGAACATGCAAGTGGTGCAGAGGAGAAAAAAAAAGAACACTCAGCTCTTGCATCTGTTGTGGTGGACACACTTGTATGGCAAGCCGTTTTAGCCTAAAATATACTAAGTGTTACTCGTCGTAATTGCATTTTTACTAGTAACAATTCAATTAGAGAGCTCTACAATTCAATTATTACTAGTAACAATTACAATTAGAGAGCTCTCTAATTCAGTTGTTACTAGTAAGAATTACATTTAGAGAGCTCTACAATTCAATTCTTACTAGTAACAATGCCAATTCGAGAGCTCTCTAATCATATTCTTACTAGTAACAATTATAATTAGAGAGCTCTACAATTAAATTTTTACTAGTAACAATGCCAATTACAGAGCTCTCTAATTCAATTCTTACTAGTAACAATTCCAGTTAGAGAGCTCTACAAATGAATTTTTACTAGTCATATGTCTCCATTGACTTCCATTCATTTTTCATTACAGAGCTCTACAACTGAATTTTTACTAGTAAGAATTCCAATTAGAGAGCTCTACAACTGAATTCTTACTAGTAACAATCCCAATTAGAGAGCTCTCTAAATACATATTTACTAGTAAGTATTCTAATTAAAGAGCTCTCTAATTCAGTTTTTACTAGTAACAATCCCAATTAGAGAGCTCTCTAATCATATTCTTACTAGTAACAATTATAATTAGAGAGCTCTCTAATTCAATTTTTACTAGTAACAATTCCGATTAGAGAGCTCTCTAATTTAATTATTACAAGTACAAATGCAATTATAGAGCTCTATAATTACAATTTTACTAGTAAAAATACACATTAGAGATATGTTTAATTGCAGAGCTCTGTAATTGAATTAAAGAGCTCTCTAATTCAGTTCTTACTAGTAACAACTGAATTAGAGAGCTCTCTAAATGTAATTCTTACTAGTAACAACTGAATTAGAGAGCTCTCTAATTGGAATTCTTACTAGTAACAACTGAATTAGAGAGCTCTCTAATTGAATTAAAGAGCTCTCTAATTAAGTTTTTACTCGTAAGAATTGCATTGAAGAGCTCTCTAATTGTTATTGTCACTAGTAAGAATGCAATTGCAGAGCTCTCTAATTGAATTGTTACTAGTAAGAATGCAATTGCAGAGCTCTCTAATTCAGTTAGAGAGCTCTCTAATACAATTGTTACTAGTAAGAATTGCATTAAAGAGCTCTCTAATTGTAATTATTACTAGTAAGAATTGAATTGTAGAGCTCTCTAATTGAATTGTTACTAGTAAGAATGCAATTGCAGAGCTCTCTAATTCAGTTAGAGAGCTCTCTAATACAATTGTTACTAGTAAGAATTGTATTAGAGAGCTCTCTAATTGGCATTGTTACTAGTAAGAATTGCATTGTAGAGCTCTCTAATCGAATTGTTACTAGTAAGAATTGTATTAGAGAGCTCTCTAATTGGCATTGTTACTAGTAAGAATTGCATTGTAGAGCTCTCTATTTAAAGCGACCTCATTATGATAATTAGCCTCATGCATATTCATCTGGCTGAGAATGTGAAGCTGACCTCAGGCCGTGTTGAGTTCTGGGAAGCTGTTTTGGTTTTTTTCGCCGTACTGGGAAAATCGCGACACCTCTCCACTATTGAATTCAGGGCAGTATTTAATGTTCTGTCGTGATTGTGGAAAATGTCACCATATTATGTCTTTCATGCCGCAACGAAAATTGCAAAAGTAACTCCAGTACTCGTCCAGAGAAACCTGGACAGTGCAGTATTTTTTTTCGCCCTTTCTCTGTAAAAACCCCAAGGGAAGCAGGTCGAGGAGATGAGAAGAAGACACCGGAGAGTAAATCTATTAATAATGTCACTGATTAAACCCACCATCTGTCACTTAATAAAATAATCGTATTGCTGCATGTTTTTGAAAGTTTTGATTTTGTTTGGTTTAATAATTAACATTATTTTGCGAGTATGATTCTCACTCGGCTTGTGAATTAGCGAACTTGAACAGGGATATAAGGCTTAATACAAATGTTGCTTAAGGTACCAATAGTGATTAGACAAAATTATAAAGCATACTATGTGCAGATTCACATAAACCCAAAACAAAACAACACACAGCGCGTTTCCCTCTCATGCACCGATACAGTATTAAAGATTACATTCTGTACACAGCTAACTAATAAGGCAAAAAAACTGACTAACCCAAAATATGAACTTTAACTGTCTGTCTTAATTTAGTCTATAAACTGTTTATTTAACTGTTATTATGTCTGTTTATTGCCATTTTCGAAAGGGAGGAAAACATTATTGCGTTAATATTCTGGTCTCGTACGTTTGTCTTTTATCATCACTTAGTAGGCTACAGTAAACCAGCATTTTAAAATGCTACAAAACTTGGCCTTTAAATGCTTACTTAAAATGCTAAAAAGGCCTTTACGGCTTTATTGCGTGTATTTGAAAGCAGAACTCTTCAGCTGCGCTGACGGCACTCGCTGCTGCGGGACTTTAAACACCGTCGAGCCACTCTCACGCCGGTTTCACGCCCGTTTCACACTGCAAGCGTGAGCAGCGCGTGAGAGGCGCAGAAGCGGTGCGTGCAGAGCAGGAGCAGCGCGCGCCCATTGCCCTTTCACACCTGTAGCGTTTGCAGCGCGCGGCTGAACAGCGTCTTCTGTACAGAATGGGTAAATTCGAATCTAATTTTAAATACAATTGGTCTTGATTTATTATTAGAATAGTTTATTTTACTGTATTTGTTTTATTTACACTGTACATGTGCATCTGTGTTTATGTGCAGTACGGATTGTAGATAGAAGAAAGGCAATTGCGCTGTATTTGTTACTACGGAGATTACGAAGAAGGATAGGACGTAGATTTTGGGTGCCCCCAGGCAAGGGAACAGCACAAAACAATAACTGACCATAGCAGAAATGTTATAGTTATTTTATACATTGTGTTTATATTGAATATGGTCAATATTTTAAAGGTTTGTACTTGTAACCAGAAGTTTCTTTTTGCACATATATACTGTAAGCTGCTGTTCTTTATGTTTGTTTGTATTGATTGTTATTTACAGATTGTAAAAAGTTGTACTGATTGGACAGATTGTACTTTTTGTCTTTCAATACAAAAAAAAACATTAAAAATGACGTACCATCTGCCAACGCAAAATGACTAGTCCTTTGTAAAAAACACACATTAATTATAGGAGAATGACATGCCTTTGAAGTTTTGGTCAAAAGATTACATCTACAATGTTGACATATTTTGCATCTTTATTCAATATTTAACGTTTATTAGCAAACCTTTTCATAATGCCTGCTGACGAACGCTTCTTTAATAATGAAGCAATATCTGATAAACATACTCATAAACAGCAGATTTACAAGCAATCTCCATGCTAACATCTTGCATCGTAAATGTCTTTATTAACACTGTGTAAACGTTTTAATAGGGATATTAGCAAACACACGAAAAACACACTTTCAAACAAGTCACCCACATCATAGACTTATTTGGTGTAGCTACATGTGTAATATTTATGTGACGTATTTGAATATGTATTTATTCGTTTGTCACTTCGTGTATTATCAAATGATCAATAAAAACTCGGCACGCAGTCTATAGTAGGCTATTTCCGGTAAAGTCGAGGGCGCAAAATCTATCCGGTCAAAAATGTTAACCAGATTTATGAATAAAAAAACCGGGACACTTCCTAGTTCAGTGGTCAAAATATTATTGAAATCTCACTTGTAATTAGGCCGAAGTTATCTACAAATTAAAAAAACGGGGACATGTTTTTGTTTGTTTTATAATGGTTGTGGTTTCCATATTAATATCATAACTGTATGACCAAATAAATAAATAAATAAAAAGAAAGAAAGAAAGCAAGAAATTCTAAAACTCATTTTGTCAGGAGTGACCACTGGCCAATTAGCCAATAGATGTTAATTCTTCTTGCATGTTACAGTGCATAATAAACACCAAAATGAGATGTCATTATTACCAGACATTTTGACAAAGACTAGCATTTTTTTAAAGAAACATGTGTGTCTTCTTCACTTGTAAGCAGACCATAAAGATGTAAATTAATTTAATGATTAAATTTTTTTTTTTTAAACAAAACATATCCAAGCTGTCGTCTCAAATTTAAGGTCATTCTGACACAATGAAAATGCTATTAATTCATGGGGCTTTTATTTTGAAGTGTATCACCATAGGCGGGATTTGGTAAGGCAATGGGTGTAATCGAAAATCCGTTTTGCATCTAATTAATACAGGTTTTTACTAGTAAGAATGCAATTGTGGAGCTCTGTAACTGGATTTCTTACTAGTAAGAATTGAATTAGAGAGCTCTGTAATTACATTTTTGCTAGTGAGAACTGAATTAGAGAGCTCTCTAATTGGCATTGTTACTAGTAAGAATTGAATTGTAGAGCTCTCTAATTCAGTTGTTACTAGTAAGAATGCAATTGCAGAGCTCTCTAATTCAGTTAGAGAGCTCTCTAATACAATTGTTACTAGTAAGAATTGCATTAAAGAGCTCTCTAATTGTAATTATTACTAGTAAGAATCGAATTGTAGAGCTCTCTAATTCAGTTCTTACTAGTAACAATTGTATTAGAGAGCTCTCTAACCGAATTAGAGAGCTCTGCAATTACATTCTTACTAGTAACAATTGAATTAGAGAGCTCTGTAATTGGCATTGTTACTAGTAAGAATTGAATTGTAGAGCTCTCTAATTAAATTGTTACTAGTAAGAATGTAATTGCAGAGCTCTCTAATTCGGTTAGAGAGCTCTCTAATTGTAATTGTTACTAGTAAATATTGATTTAGAGAGCTCTCTAATTGTAATTGTTACTAGTAATAATTGAATTGTAGAGCTCTCTAATTGAATTGTTACTAGTAAAAATGCAATTACGACGAGTAACACTTAGTATATTTTAGGCTAAAACGGCTTGCCATACACTTGCAAAGAGCACCAAGTGATATGCTGCAAGTCCTGCTGGAAAGACTGAACACACACACACACACACACACACACACACACACACACTAAATACTTAGAATAATTGTTTAGTTCTCCATCCATCCTCAACTCTTGCACCATTGTTCAGTTTATTTGAAGTTGTTGTTGCATTTTGTTTCATAATAAATTATGTTCATAAATTTAATGCAGAGTAGATTGTTTACAGAAAAAAAATTGAAAAGTGTATCACTGAAGGATTTTAAGGTTTTAAACTGGCTTTATACATGGCTTTTTACATCAAGAAAAGACAAGCATTTCACACATAGGCCATCTGTACTTCTCACCATCAAAAGGCAGCAGGTGCATAAATACACTTACTTTGTTTTTGTTTACTCCGTGTAGTTCTGAGAGCTGAGGTGCATATTTAGATTTTATCAGACGCATCAAGGTAAGTGCACAAAGGTCACTCTCTCTCTCTCTCACACACAAACACACACACACTCACACACACACATACTATAATATGCTGTTATACTCCATATAACTCCATATACAAGCCAGAAACTAAGCTTTTGTTTGCACAGGCCTATCTAAAGGGTTAATGGTGCTACCTGGTGATCAACTGTAAAAATTACAAATTTGACCTCTTCCCAACAGGGAAAACCACCAACAATCAAAAATGCATGATTATATGGTGTCATGCTTTGCAATCAAAAAATGTCGTTATAATGGAAGTCAATGGGGCAAAAACAGCCACGAACAGTAAATGAGGGAGAAAAAATGTAAATCTGATCCTGCTCAAAAACTAAAAATGCATCAAAGCCAATGTTTTTACTAATCTTGGACATGCCCAAGACTATGATAAAAGTAAAAAAAAATTCCAGTCCACAATCACTTTTTATATTGAAAATAAGTAATTTTGTGTGTTTTTTTTCCAAAATCAGTGACATCACTTATGAACTTGGCAATTAAGGAGTAAAAATCCTGGATTTTTTAAATTTTTTTTTTAGTTTTGATCAGGACTGAGGTTGATTAACAGATTTATGCAAAAAAAATGGTACAAAAATATTTATCAGATCAATTTTTACAGCAGTTAATTTAGTGGATGTTTTCATCCCGAACATAACGTAAGGGTAGTGAATTTGAACAATGCACAAGGGTTAATTCATTTCATATTTCAAAATTCAATTGAGAAAACATTAATACCCAATTGTTGTCATTATTTATGCAGTGTTGAATTAAAATGTTTCTGTCTAAAGCTACTTTTTGTAATGTCTATTCAGTGCTTATCTCATTTAACACAACAATGACTTGAAATTAACTTGTGTGGGGTAATTTTTCAGTCAAAATTGATGTGCATTTAATTTTTTATTAATTAGTTTGGTTAATCTGCATATCATCTAATGAATTAGAATACAAAAAAAATTAATCTACAGCCCTAAACAAACAGAAGTCAACAATGATTGTCTAATAACCCTGTGAGGGGTCCAGTGAATTCAACCCAGAAATAACACATTGAAACATTGAAGAATGTAATAAAGTCTGTTTATGGAAAATACAGAAGTTCACTGTCTCTCTCACTGGTTCTAGGACGGTCGATTGAGAAGTGGGGATCATGTCCTGCGGATCGGTGATACGGACCTATTTGGCCTGAGCAGTGAGCAGGTTGCTCAAGTTTTGAAACAATGTGGAAACAGAGTCCGACTCCTCATCAGCCGCGGGACGGCGGACGATGCTACACCCACTCCTGTCACCCTGCCGACCGTCACTGAGCAACAGGTTCAGCTGCACATGTGCCACATAGCTATATATGAAGAGCTCTTTTCCAAAACGCGATAAACGCCAAATAAAAAAAAAATGAGTTGGTCATGCCATTTTGCTGTGTACTGAACCTATTCACTGCTCCATCAATGTTTCCTGCCAAATCGCTATATTTCCTTGTTTAAAATGTACTGCAAGATGCAGTTCTTTTCCAAACCGCTATAAGCGCCGAACCTGTTTTTAGCCTAAATGTGATATGTCCTCTCGACCAATCAGAATTCATTCGATGCAATCCAACATGACGACGCTTTGAAGCGTTTGTTTGTGCTCAGTCTTCAAAATGAGTGCTTTAAACTCTAATAACACTTTTGATGGCCTGGATGAGCCAGTGAGACCTACACCTGGGGTAGAAAACGCAGACTGGACAAAGAAAATCACAAAAAATAAAAGGTGGTCTTTAACCGATTGACGCTAGAGGCTGTAGCCTTTGGCGTTCCATGTTAGAGCGCCCGCATCCCGCACCGGCAACCCGGGTTCGAGACCCGTTTGGTGTGATGGTGCGGACCCGGGGGGCTAACAGCAACACAAGGCTGGTGTGACCGGTTTATAGTATGAGTCCCTGATGTCATATGGTGCATGTTCTCTTTTTTTTTTAAGACATAAACCAACATAAAAAAAAGGATGGATTTGTAGCGTAAAAAAAAACAACAAAAAAAACACTTTGCATTTATAATCGACAATATTGTTGTTTCATTTGACAATCATTGTTTAACATGTTCAGACTGAGCCAACAGACCATTTTAACAGGATAAATTGAATATTAACAAAATGTATGGGTCTAGGTAAAAAAATGTCATTTTCATGAAAACTATTAAAATGGATTTATAGCGTTTTGGAAAAGAGCTCTTCATATATACTGCTGTATTTTGCTGTTTTGAGATTGACTGATAACCATGCTGTCTTAAATGAACAGTTCACCCAAAAATGAAAATTTCCTAAAACTTAAATCACACTCAGGCCATCCAAGATGTAGATGAGTTTGTTTCGTCATCAGATTTGGATCTTTCTTTCTTTCTTTCTTTCTTTCTTTCTTTCTTTCTTTCTCTCTTTCTCTCTCTCTCTCTCTCTCTCTCTATATATATATATATATATATATATATATATATATATATATATATAAGACTTTTTCTATATACACAAAAGGCCTATTTCTCTCATATTGTTCACAAATCTGTCTAAATCTGTGTTAGTGAGCACTTCTTTGCTGAGATAACCCATCCACCTCACAGGTGTGGCATATCAAGATGCTGATTAGACAGCATGATTATTGCACAGGTATGCCTTAGGCTGGCCACAATAAAAGCCCACTCTAAAATGTGCAGTTTTACTGGAATGGGGGGGGCGAAAACCAGTCAGTATCTGGTGTGACCACCATTTGCCTCTCGCAGTGCAACACTTCTCCTTTGCATAGAGTTGATCAGGTTGTTGATTGTGGCCTGTGGGATGTTGGTTACTCCTCTTCAATGGCTGTGTGAAGTTACTGGATATTGGCAGGAACTGGAACACGCTGACGTATACGCCGCTCCAGAGCATCCAAAACATGCTCAATGGGTGACATGTCCGGTGAGTATGCTGGCCATGCAAGAACTGGGATGTTTTCAGCTTCCAGGACTTGTGTACAGATCCTTGCAGCATGGGGCCGTGCATTATCATGCTGCAACATGATGTGATGGTCGTGGATGAATGACACAACAATGAGCCTCAGGATCTCATCACGTTATCTCGTTATTCAAAATGCCATCAATATAATGCACCTGTGTTCGTTGCCCATAACATACGTCTGCCCATACCATAACCCCACCGTCACCATGGGCCACTCAATCCACAACCTCGACATCAGCAAACTGCTCACTCACATGACGCCATACACGCTGTCTGCCATCTGCCCTGTACAGTGAAAACCAGGATTCATCCGTGAAGAGAACAACTCTCCAAAGTGCCAGACACCATCGAATGTGAGCATTTGCACACTCAAGTCAGTTACAACGACGAACTGCACTCAGGTTGAGACCCTGATGAGGATGACGAGGTGAGGCGCTCTCTCTGCAGGTTCATGAGCACTGAACGGCCGCAGATGATCTGGAGCTCACATCTCTGAAAACATCGACGCAAACTTTCAAATAGACTTTATTTTTATTAACAAACCGCACATTTGAAGTCTAAACAACTACATTCTCGCCTAAAAACTCATTCAGTGACTCAAAAACAGTATTTTTTTTAATTATAGTGGATTTGGGTGTCCGCCATGACACTCGCTGTGAGAAATACAGCAAGCGGAGAGATACAAGCAGTGCAATGGCTGGAGTTACGATATCACTTGAATACACTCTTATCAGCCAATCAGAGTCGAGGACCAGAAAGAACTGTTGTATAAATATGGATATCATATGAATTTATTTTTATTAGAGTAGCAAAATAAGACTGATTTTCCATTCATTAATCTGCTGCGGTTTGAATGGATGTCGCAATTTTTGCCATGCACCAAATCTAAAATGAAAACTGGCATTTTATTAGGAAATATTGAAGGTGTTTCGTAATATTGCCTTTCTCTAATAACATTAAATGTTTTCTTGAGAATATTGTTTTAATCTAATCACCGCATTAAGTCCTCAATATCACTTTTCATTCTGTTAGTATTTTCTCTGTAACTAACGAAAGCCTGAAGCCAGCGCAACAAACCCATTAAGCTAGTAATAATAATTAGAAGGGAATGTTTTCGTACCCTAATGAGTTTGTTGCAACTGGCTGCTGGTCTTTAATGGCATCATCCGGCAGGAAGAGATGGCTTTTGGAAGGAAATCAACGGCACTTGAGAATTAGCCATAGATATGATGAATTATGTTTTGTGGTATTAGTTTGATTCAAACCATATTTAAATATATGGTAATGTTGTTGTGTAATAATCTGTGTTTATGTCTGCTGACAGGGTTTGGAGGAAGAGGAACAGGACGCCTTCGATGTGAGCTTGACGAAGAACGATCAGGGTTTAGGCATCACCATCGCGGGGTATGTGGGGGACAAAACATCAGGTGAACTTTATATCAGACAGCAAATTGATGTGCAAACTGAACAGACTAATGGTTATTATATAGTTGTATTAATGGTGTTTCTGAAGGCAAGCATCACTATAATTATTCATCATGCCCAGTCTTAAACTTCAGCATTTAATGTGGCTTGTTGAATATTAATTTAGTGTTATGATTTGCTGTATATCGCTGTGACACCTGAAAGGTGTGTTGTATAAATAAAGTTTGCTTTATTTTAGTGTATAGTAGGGCTGGGCGATATGGCTGAAAACTGTATCACGATATCAGTGTTTCATATCGGTCGATATCGATAATTATTGATATTTTTTATGACCCATTTAAAATAAGGACCAGGAGAAAAATATATTACATTTAAACATTTTTATTTTAAACTTAACCTTCCTCTGATCATAATCCCTTCAGTTATTAAGACAGAAATGTCAACAACCATGGAAAACTCAAATAATTAAAATGTAAACATAAGTCTAAAGTCACAATGAACACTTAACAATTATCTCTTAACATTTGTTGTTGGTTGAATACGGCTGTGCTCCAAAGGGTGAGCGCGGCTAAGGTGGTACATCAAGTTCGTGGTATTACGAGTCTTGGCGGGGACGGTCTTGCATAATTTGCAGACGACATTGGTCTGACCACGGTCAGACTTATAATATCAAAAAAACTGCCATACTGGCGAGCTGACTTTTCCTCTTTTATTTACAATTTCCTCGTTCGCTGCGGCACTCATTTTCTGCTTATGAAAAGGAATCCAGCAGACCAGCACGAGACAACGATATGGCGCAACCAAACAGATACTTTTACACGATTGGCTGTTAGCGTGTCACTCCCTACGTTGCTAGGTTACCAGAGAGCGAGTGCCTTTGTTAATGCAACCAAACTTGCTTCGCAACCTCTGTTTTCTTCCGACGAAGAATACAAAATATTGAACGTTTTATCGAACACATTTTTTATTGATATCGATCACGTGTCTATCGCGATACATATCGTTATCGTTTTATCGCCCAGCCCTAGTGTATAGCCACTTGTAAAAAAGAGTACTTATTACGGCGATAATACTTTAAACTAGACAAAAAATCATCAAGCCACCATTAGTTTGCTTGAGAAAGCCTAGCTATAAAGTCTGAAATAGTTTTCAAGTTTAAATAGATAGATAGGTAGAGAGCTAGCTAACTTATTTTAGCATTATTAGCTTGTTGCTAGCACATTGTTAGCATGTTGGTAATGTTTCTGAAATGATTAGCATTGCTAACACGTTTCTAATGATTAACATGCTTATGACATGTTGTTAGCATGATTAGCATGCTGATAATTTTTCTGAAATGATTAGCATTGCTAACATGTTTTTAATGATTAACATGCTTCTAACATATTGTTAGCTTTTTGATAGCATGATTAGCTTGTTGTTAGCATTATTAGTATGTTGGTAATGTTTCTGAAATGATTAACACTGCTAACATGTTTTCAATGATTAACATGTTTCCAACATGTTGTTAGCTTGTTGATAGCATAATTAGCTTGTTGTTAGCATGATTGACATGTTGATAATGTTTCTGAAATTATTAGCATTGCTAACACGTTTTTAATGATTAACATGTTGTTAGCTTGTTGATAGCATGTTAGCTTGGTGTTAGCATGATTAGCATGTTGATAATGTTTCTGAAATTATTAGCATTGCTAACACATTTTAAATAATTAACATGTTGTTAGCTTGTTGATAGCATGATTAGCATGTTGTTAGCATGATTAGTATGTTGGTTATGTTTCTGAAATGATTAGCTTTGCTAACAAGTTTTTAATGATTAACCTGTTTTTAACATTTTGTTAGCTTGTTGATAGCATGATTTGCATGTTGTTAACACAATTAACATGTTGATAATGTTTCTAAAATGATTAGCATTGCTAACACGTTTTAATGATTAAAATGATGTTAGCTTGTTGATAGCATGATTCGCATATTGCTAGCATGATTCACATTTCTGCATAATGTTAGCATGTTTCTAACATGATTAGCATTTTGCTAGAAGGTTGTTAGCATGTGTATAACATTAGCATGTTGCAACCATGTTGTTAACAAGCAAGTCTCTATAACATGATTAACATGTTTCTAACATGTTGTTAGCTTGCTGATTTCATGATTAGCATGTTGATGGCATGATTAACACAATGTTAGCATGTTGCTAACATACTTCTAACATGATTAGCATGTTGCTACCATGATGTTAGCATGTTTAGCATTTTCTCACATGATTAGTATTTTGTTGATTAGCATGTTTTAACATGATTTTACACATTGCTAGAAGGTTTTAGCATGATTTAGTACATTGCTAACATGCTAAAAATAATACATAATATATTATTTATTTATTATTATATATAAAACATACTATACATAATATATAATATAAATAATTTTAATATTTATAAAAGTATGCTTTTAAGAGCTGAAGTACACTACAATTAAGGGCACTTCTTTTTCACAAGGGGTTTCATTCAGGTTTAACTTCCAGTGAAAGTTACTTGTTTTGTGATTCAGAGCTGGACACTGATGTTAAACAGAGATTTTATAATGTAAAGCCTGCATGTACAGGAAATATAGTATTTATATTTCCAGCCCTGACAGACACGGGCTTGTTGTTTACTGTTTCTGTTTCTCACTCGGGGCAGATTCCATCTGAAAAGCCCTTTCTCATTCTAACATGCTTCATTTTCGGCAGCGTTTATCCTTTGCTGACTGTAATTTCCTGTTGCAGAGCCCTCTGGGATATTTGTGAAGAGCATTTCGAGGGACAGCGCGGTGGAGCAAGACGGACGAATTCGTGTTGGAGATCAGATCATAGCTGTGAGTTAATTCATAAATAACTAAACTCTTGTTTATGCATGTTTTGTGTCACAGTGCTTATTAAAATGAGTCTATGCTGACAGGTGAAAGAGTTTATGTTACTGTTATTGTGCATGTGTACGTACTGTATGTGTTAAGGGTTCTGCAAAATAACAGTAAGAGAAGAGAAATTGAAGAAATTAAATAGTTATCTGAATTTCAACAAAAGAAGACCGATAATGTGATCTCTGCTGACTTCAGTATCGGTAATTATCGGTAATTAAACTCGCTAATTATTTGCAGAAAGTTTTTGCAACATATCAATTGACGATATTGAACATTTATTTTGTATAATCCTTTTTCTATTTCATTCTGGATTGATTTTGAAATCGATGTGATTAAATAAAAAAATAACAAAACTAAAAAAAATTGTGTGTGTGTGTGTGTGTGTGTGTGTGTGTCTCTCTGTGTGTGTGTGTGTGTGTGTGTGTGTGTGTGTGTGTGTGTGTGTGTGTGTGTGTGTGTGTGTGTGCGCAGGTAGATGGTGTGAATCTCCAGGGTTACACTAACCAGCAGGCCGTGGAGGTCCTGAGACACACGGGTCAGACAGTAAACCTAAAGCTCGTCCGACGCAGCTTTAAACTGGAGGACGCCTGGCCGCCAATCATACCTGTCGCCATGGAGACCACACCCACCCTCAGCGCATCACGAAACTCAACAATGGAGCGAACGAACACTAAGCACGGTAACAAACACACACAGTAATCTGAATGAAGCTGCCTACATCTGTCGCTCACGTCTGTTTAAACACTCATGAAATGGTTTGACGAATGCAGAAAGACATTGTCTTGTCCAATTTAAATAACTAAAAGTAAGGTTGTACAGTCAAATCTACACCGCAATATGCCCTAGTGTGATTATTGAACTGCAAAAGGCTGAAGTTTAATCAAATGAATATATAATCTGCATAAGCCGTGTACACGGAGACTTAAAAGTCTTCCTTCAGTTTTCCACCAAAGCAAAAGCTCAGAGATATTTCACGTGAAAGTAAAGAAACTGCGACAAAAACGTGCAAACACTGAGCTCAATGCAAATCAAGTGATGTGAAAACCTAACCCACACTATATTGACTTAATATTTTCTACATACTGTATTTATTAAATTTTTAGTTTTTTCTCAGAACTAAACTCTTACGCTGGTCTCCATATTGATGTTTATGATTAATAACACTGATGCAGTAAAACATATGGACTGCTGAAGATCCTTACATATATAGATACAAAAGATATTCACTTTTCATTTGTAATTTAATCTCAGTCTGACTAATATTTATTAGTTTTTATATTTCTATTTAGCTTTATTGTATTGTATTATATTATATTTGTTTTATTTTATATTTAGTATTTTTAATGCTTAAAGTGAATTTAATTTATTTCAATTAGTTGCAATGGCAAAATGTATTTTCCATTTAATATTTCCATTTAATTTTAGTTTTATTTGATTTAATTAAAATTATTTGTAATATTTTAATAATAGGTTTTGGTTAACAATAATAACACAGTATGAAACATTAGGCATCATTCCACAATAAAGGTTTCAAACAGTTTTCTACATGGTCACATGATCACATCTGAATGGTGTTCAGTTATCAACCTGGAACTAGTTAAAACATTGTGTGATTATGTGCAATAATAACAGTCTGATCACATGATGATAAAAAGAGAGATCTTAAAAATCACATGTAATTTCCACATTGTGGGAAACGATATTCCTTACAGTCTTGTGTTCTGCATCCAAGGGTCTTTTTTAAATCTTATCCTGATAAATACCTGAAGACAAAGAGAGTACTCGAAGATATTACAACAGAAATGTAAAGCCAGAGCTGAGATCTAACTTTATTTTGGTAGATCCTTTGTGTGAGTGTGTGTGTGTGTGTGTGTGTGTGTGTGTGTGTGTGTGTGTGTGTGTGTGTGGTGTGTGTGTGTGTGTGTGTGTGTGTGTGTGTGTGTGTGTGTGTGTGTGTGTGTGTGCGTGTCTGTGTCTGTGTACGTCTGTCTGTCTGTGTCTCTGTGTGTGTGTGTGTGTGTGTGTGTGTGTGTGTGTGTGTGTGTGTGTGTGTGTGTGTGTGTGTGTGTCAGTCCCACAACCACCGCACCATATTTAGATATAAAATCCCACTCATCCTTTCATCACAGTCCCATGAAGCCTGTTATTATATGAAGAGAGACTCACACATCACTGATGCCCCTGTGTTTTCATGACTAGATGAGAGAGTGTTTCTCACTCCAGAGGAAAGCGGCAAACTGCAGTCTGTCACCGCTTCGCCCGTCAGAGCTCCAGAAAGACCCGACGGTGAGCAACGTTTGTCATTTCACCGCTGATATCAGCCAGTCGACGCAGAGACCGGTGGGTAATGCTGTCATGTCTCTCTCAGGTCCTGTGAAGCTGAGCTCTGAGGAGGAACACCAGCTAATGCAGAAGTGGCAGAATGAACTCGGCGTCTGCAGTGAAGTCATTGTGAGTAACTATCTTTTAATTAGAAGAACTTTTAGTCACCAAGTACACTGTAAAAAAATATTTTCTGAAGTTGTTTTATTCCAAAATTAAATAATTAATTTTGGAGTACAAAATTAATGTACTCTAATTAATTAATTAATTAATGTAATTAAAATTAACGTTAAAGTAACGTTTTGGAGTACATTTCAGAAGAAAATACTTAAAAGTACTTCAAGCGATTTTTTCTATTTACATTTCTTCTTTTATTTCAGTATGTACATTGGCTTTTTTATTTTTATTATTTGTGAAATTGGCTAGCAGTTTGAGTGAAAATTATCATTACTAAATCCTTAACAAATAAATAAATAAAAATTAGTTTAGAATCAGTTTTAACTCAGAAATTGCTTGATGAAACAGTCAGTAACACATTTAATTAAACAAGTAGAATTACTGAAATAATAATCTGTTTCATTTACTACTAAAATGACTTTTCCAAATTATAAGTAAAACAGAATGTTGGAGTACATTTTACAAGAAAATCATTTTCAGTCTTTCTACTTAAAATTTCATGTAAAATAATTTTTACAGTGTTCGGTTTTTTAATGATTTGAAAGAAAGAAAAACAATGCCTTCGTACTTTGTAATTGCGTCTATGTGATCACCTTTTCATAAATACATTTGTTTCACTATTTTGAATTGATTTGGTAATTATGTGTATAATTTGTCATTCGTTTGCAGTCCCCAATATTGCTGTCAAACCAAACTCTTTAAAATAGTACTTATTTCAGAAATTTCAAAAGAATATACTTAAGTGCAAACCGAATGTAATGTTTGCAGATACTTAACTGCATTTTAACGGCAAATACATGATAATATATCATACACTGTAAAAGTGATAAGTTGACTTAACTTAAATTTTTTTTGAGGAAACCCGTTGCCTTAAAATTATTAAGTAAATTATAATAAATAAACAATTATTTAACTGAGCTGTCAAGTTCGTTTAACTTTTTTCTTTCAATTATTATTTACTTAATAATTTTAAGGCAACGGTTTCCTCAATTCTTTTTAAGTTAAGTCAACTTATCACTTTTTACAGTGTAATTTAAATCTGTATTAAATACAGTTAGTTGAACTTAAAGTTTGAACTTAAGTATATCTTTATACTAATATACATAATTACCTAATTTTGCCATAAATTAAATATATTAAGTTTCTTACAATACATAAATATATTGTGGAAACTTATTTTCCTGTAAAGCTGTTTTGCAACGATTGTATCGTAAAAAGTGCTATACAAATAATCTTGAATTGAATTTATGTGCAAGTACTTTTAAATGTGGTTAAAGTACTGCTAAATGTGCTGACAAGCATTTATGGTAATCTAAAATATACTTTAATGTCATTTCTATTGAAACTTGTATGTCATGTACACATTTGTAATGAGGAATTGACAATTTATTTTGTTTAAAATACATTAACTGTAATGTTGTTATATTGACTAATGCTAGTGAATGGGGGATTGTTAAGGGTTGTGCTTCTGTGTTAATGTGTATTCAGGTGGCTTCAGTGGAGAAGTTCAGTGAGAACAGCGGTTTAGGGATCAGTCTGGACGTGTGTGCCGGCCGTCACATCCTCTGCTCAGTGCTTCCCGAGGGACCCGTCGGGCGATCGGGAAAAATCTGCAGTGGAGACGAACTGCTAGAGGTAAAACACATCCATCGGAAACAACCCACCACTAATATGCATCAAAAAATCTAATTCATACTGGAATTTGGCCCAAATAAGGCTACGTTCACATTGCAGGCAAATATGGCCCAAATCTGATTTTTTTTTTTGCCCCACATGAGACTCAGATCTGTTTTTGTCATGACAGTGCCCAGCAGGCACACAACGTTGTGACATCGGGTGACCAAAATTCTATGTAAATTCAACGTCTAATGTCTATGTTAAATTGATGTCCAATACCGATGTTGGCTGACGTTGATGTTTTGTTGTTTTTAGGTTGTGTAACCAAAATCTAATGTTAAGTCAACATCAAATATTGACATCAACCCGATTTTAATTTTCAACCAAAATGCAACGTCTGTACGACGTCATGTCCAACGTCAACCTGATGTTAAATAGACGTCTGGTGCTTGCATGGTGTGAACAGCACAAACGCATGGAATCTGATCAATTCTGATTTGTGCCACTTCTATATGTGGTACTAATCCAATCCAGGTCAGATGTTAAGCAATGTGATCGGTCATGTCAGATTTCATGCTGCTTTTACGTCACTCTAGATCGACATTCGTCATAAATCCGTGCTGACAGGAGACACTTTAAAGATGTTACACACCCAAAGTTATCAAGACAGTAGCGAGAGGTAATCAGTGGAAGTGTGATGTTCACTCATATGTATTACAGTGACACCTCTGTAAGTAAAACATGAGGTCTCGTATTATAAAAGTGTCAAAACTCTGCTTTTTTTGTCACATCCTTGTCTTTATTTTTTCATATTGCCTGTGCATAATTTCACTGGCTTCTGCAGCCGATCACACTTTACATAAACGCATAATCGCTTACTTTATATCCTCAGTGTTTACTTCCGTATGCTGGCGCTTTGGCAAGTGTTGCCAAATCCACATTTTACCCGTGTTTTACCAAGTGTTTTTCAACTTTGTGGGTTGACGTGACCCCACTAATGAGATATTTACCCCTTGAACAACTGGGCTAGATTTGGACTAGTTTTGAGAAACAATTGGGCAGATTTTATTGTGAAAATCTGGAAACCCTGTTCACATCGTTCTTTTGCGCATGCGGGTCAGTTCAGAACCATGATCTGTTCACACTGGAAATCTGATATTGGCCACATTTAAAACAACATTGTGAACAGCTATACAAAAAAAAACTGAATTGAGCACATAAGCTGCATGTCGCCAGGGGCTGGTGATGAGGGCGCTAGTGGGCGTTCTCGCTACTGGTTGCCTTGACAGCAAATCAGGTTTATTGCCACTACATACAAACACTTTGGAGGCAAAATACGAAATATAATATAAATATGAATTAAGTCCGTACATACAAACAAAAATGAATGAGAAACAGAGCATACTTTCTTCCATTGAGTATGTTTATCTTTGGCTGAGAGGAGAAGGATCACGTGAGCTCAACCGTCTTCTATCCTATTGGCTGTCGCTCCCGCAAATCGCTCTTCATTTGCATAAAGATGAAGGATTCTGAACTTTGTCACGTCGCTGGACACGCCCCCATTCGGGCGCCAATGGTCGCTATGGCTCGTGTCGCCAGAAACCACCAGGCCTCCATTGAAATGAATGGGATCGTGCTGCTTTGTCGCTGAGTGTCGCTTGTAGTGTGAACGAGGCTTAAGGCTCGCAGTGTTAAATTTTTTTAATTGTATTATACATTTAAAATAGCTGTTTTCTATGCGAAAATATTGTAATAGGTAATCTATTGTTGTGATCAAAGATGAACTTCCAGCATCATTACTCCAGTCTTCAGTATCACATGATCCTTCAGAAATAATTATGTTTTGCTGTTTAAGAAACATTTCTGATTATTATCAATGCTGAAAACAGTATATTTATAAGTTTATGTGTGTTTGTTCAGGTGAATGGCATTCCCCTCAGAGGAGAGTCTCATGAAGAGGTTGTTGACATTCTGAAGGAACTTCCTGTTTCTGTGACCATGGTCTGCTGTAGACCCGCCCCTCTAATGACTGACAGCCAAACTGACCAACCACGGCCAGAGGATGTGGCCATTGACTCCATAGTTCAGGTACATTAAATTGTTCACTGAATATCAAGTCCTGTTTAGAGTTAATATGTGCGATTAAATATGTAAAGATTAATGTGCAATCAGTCGTTTAGTAACCTGAATTTATCCATACCAATCAAATTAAAGTCAAAAAGAATTTTGAATAATGTGTAGGTTCTTTAATACAAGTACTTATAATATTAATTATTATGTTATCATAATAGTATCAAAAGACCATATTTATAGACATTTAATTAACAATGGTTGAAATACCTCCTATAGAAATCTCTAATATTTAATTTTTTGGAAATTAAATAATTTATTTCTTTAAATTATAAGAAATTAAATTATTTATAAATTAATTAATTTACAATTAAAAAAATATATTAATTTAAATAACTAGTGGTGGAAGAACACATAATTTCCCCAAATGCACAAATTTAGCCCACTTCATCTAAGTAATGTCTTTACAGACTTAACAAGCAGTTTTTCCTGTAAATAGTATAAAAGCACTGATTATTGGAATTGTTGTTAATCAAATCAGATGTAATTTATTTAATCAAAACTCACTTAATAGTGAACCAAATCGATCTGCCGTCAACCTACATCTGTTTTATAACCATTATTTTTGAGTGATAAAGTTTGTGTTGAACGAACATGAGTGGTTCAGTCAGACTTTCCTTTGTTGGGATTATATCAGATTACAGTGCACCATTATAATCCCTGAACATCTCGAGTCGCTCTCAAAGGACAGACCTTCATGTTCAAATGCATGGGTTAGCTATCAATAAAAGCTGTACATTTGCAGCCACCTTTACATACGCTAAAGTAAGGTGATGTTTTAAGCTTCTGAACAATTATTAGGGATTTTATTAGAATGACCAGTTTTGATCATCTCGCTTGTGTAGGTGACGGGCGAGTTTGAGGATTTCCTGGTCTCTGGCGAATCAGAGGACAGCCTGAAAGGTTATGTGACTGAAGAGCCCTCCGGAACGCCGTTAGCGATGTGGGAAACGGAGATTCAGGACATTGAACTAGAGAAAGGAGAGAGCGGACTGGGCTTCAGCATTCTGGATTATCAGGTGGGAGGAGCTTTCTAAATTTAGACCATCACATAAGAACGGCAACAGCGCTTTATTTATTAATTTATTCATTTTTCACACATCAAATACAAAGCAGTAACTCATGAGTTTGAGATTGTATTTTGAGGTTTTTTTTATGATTAAAAGAACTGGCTTATGAAAGCCACCTGTTTGTGTATCAGACTACACTGGTTGTGCTGTATGCTTGTTGTTGTGTGCAAAAATAGAGGATAGTGCAATATTAACATATTATCTGTTTATTGTCTGTATATTATATTGTGGCAGACATTCTCTTGTGAAAAAGAAATGTGCTTAATTGTTTTGAATTTGCGCTTGTAGTGTTCTTCAAATGTTTACAATTAATTAAATGGGAGTTATTATATCATAAATGGAGTGAGGACCCTCTTGGAATTGCTCTGTTTATTATTATTTGACATGTAGTTGCAAATTAATGCAAGTTTGTTGACAGTTGAAAATTAACTTGAGTTAGTCTACATGTAGTTTCAAATTAACTCGATTCACTCAACATGTAGTTGCAAACTAATGTGTGTTAGATGAAATGTAGTTGCTAATTAATGGGAGTTAGTCGACATGTAGATGCAAATGAACAAGATAGCTGACATGTAGTTACAAATTAATGGGAGCTAGTCGAAATGTAGTTGCAAATTAATGGGATTTAGTTGACATGTTGAAAAGGAATGGGATTTAGTTGACATGTATTTGAAAATTAACAAGTTAGTTGACATGTAGTTACAAATGAATGAGAGTTAGTTAACATGTAGTTGAAAATTAATGTAAGTCGACATGTAGTTGCAAATTAATGGGAGTTAGTCACCATGTAGTTGAAAATTAATGTAAGTCTACATATAGTAGCAAATTAACGGGATTTAGTTGACATATAGTTGCAAATGAATGAGAGTTAGTTGACATGTAGTTGCAAATTAATGAGAGTTAGTTAACATGTAGTTGAAAATTAATGTAAGTCGACATGTAGTTGCAAATTAATGGGAGTTAGTCACCATGTAGTTGAAAATTAATGTAAGTCTACATATAGTTGCAAATTAATGGTAGTTAGTCGACATGTAGTTGAAAATTAATGGTAGTTAGTCGACATGTAGTTGAAAATTAATGGGAGTTAGTTGACATGTAGTTGAAAATTAATGTAAGTCTACATATAGTTGCAAATTATCGTTCTCGTTTGGCTCTCAACGGAGGCAGTCGCATTTTTCACTCCCCGTCCTCCCTTTTTTTTTCCTGCTTGCTTCTTTTGTCTCGTCTCATCTATTGAGAGACTCTCTCTGCACGGCTCTCCAAACTAGAAAATTATGGATTTGATCAACTGGTCTCTTAGTGCAATTGACACTCTCTTCTCAACGAGAAGTCTGGGTTCTGGGGAACCTGTTTGTCCTGACGGGACGTTCGCAGCCGGCTATACGAGGGATGCGTGGGAGAGGTGGCAAATCGTATGTCTGGCGGCTCTTTCCGTGGAGGACATTGAAGATATCTACCTATTCGGTACCATGATAACAGGTATTTTGCTGATTGGATTAGGCTTTGCCCTGGGTTATCGAAAAATTCAGAAGATGGGAACAGCTGTCCAAAGTCTCACAAGGCTGCCGTTTTGGTTGAAGCTGTGGGAAGAGCGGTCAGCATTGAGACTGAGACTATTAACCGGAATATGGATTCTATCACGATGAAGCTCACGGCTTTGCAAGTGAAAATTGATGCTTTCGGAGACCAGAATGGACAAAATGGACAGAGAGAATAGCTGTGAAAGTATGCAGCTGTTCGCCCCAAAGACACAACAATTCAATCTTATCTTTTCTGGCTCCCCCGTACCAGCCGGCCTCGGCCAAGGCCATGCTGGATAACAACCCTGGGAAGAGCGCTGCAGTGGGACTCTCTTGCTCCCTCCCCGATTACAGACATTACTCCCCTCCCCCGACCAAATGCCTCCGGCTTTGTTTCGCCAGGCTTGGTCAAGCGGGTCTGCGACCAGCGCCGTAATAAATGGCGCCGGACTGGATGGCTGCTTGCCAGAGCTGGATATGTTTCCCCCTGTTGCAAAGTTGTGTTTATGGTATATGTGCTTTTGTGCTGAGGTGGTTTTTTTCTGTTCTCACACTGTACTCCTCAATGGAGCATAGTCTGGGGGTTAAATTTTTTTTTCTCCTCCCTTTCCTCATGTAATGCTGTAATTTTCTTCAATTCCCTGTCTTCCTGTCCTGTCTACCCCCTTGTATGTATGTTATGTATGGGCAGGTGGATGGCTTTTTTCACTGGTTCTTGTGACTAAGTGACAATAAAGGGCTACTACTACTACTACTAAATTAATGGGATTTAGTTGACATGTAGTTGCAAATTAATGAGAGTTAGTCGACATGTAGTTGCAAATTAATGGGAGTTATCGACATGTTGTTAATGAAAATTAATGTAGTCGAGTAGTTGCTACATGTAGAAAATGAATGATAGTTAGTTGTAGTTGAAAATTAATGGGATTGTAGTTGACACATGTAGTTGAAAATTAATGAAAATGTAGTCGACATGTAGTCATGTAGTTGAAAATTAATGGGATTTAGTCGACATGTAGTTGAAAATTAATGGGATTTAGTCGACGTAGTTGAAAATTAATGGGAGTTTAGTAACATGTAATTAATGTAGTTAATCGACACGACATGTAGTTGAAAATGGGATTTAGTCGATGTAGTTTAGCATGTAGTTGGAAATTAATGGGATTTAGCGATATGTAGTTGAAAATGAATGGGATTCGGTCAATGTAGTTGAAAATTAATGTAAGTCGACATGTAGTTGCAAATTTATGAGAGTTAGTTGACATGTTGTTGAAAATTAATATAAGTCGACATGTAGTAGAAAATTAATGGGAGTTAATCAACATGTAGTTGCAAACTAATGGGAGTTAGTTGACATGTAGCTGACATGTGGTTGCAAATTAATAGTTATTAGTTGAGATGTAGTTGCAAATGAATGGGAGTTAGTTGACATGATGTAAAAAAAAAGTTACTTATAGCTAGTAAAATGTCTAAATAACCCTACTGAAATAAAGTAAAATGAGTAATGTACATTTATACTCACTTTGCACGTGTGTGTATGTTCATATGTGTACAGGACCCAATGGACCCGCTCAAGACAGTGATTGTGATTAGGTCGTTAGTTCCCGACGGCATAGCAGAGCAAGACGGACGCTTGTTGCCAGGAGACCGTCTCATGTATGTCAACAACATCAACCTGGAGAGCGCCACTTTGGAGGAAGCAGTGCAGACTCTGAAGGGAGCGAACATGGGCGCCGTCCGCATCGGGGTGGCCAAACCTCTGCCCGTAAGAAATACAAGCCTTTAGTTTCTAAAGCAGCTTTTGTCTCTCTACAATTTTGTGTTATTGAAACCCGTGGCTGCAGTAACGGGATTCCTTTGCAGGTTCTTTGAATATTTCATGACGGGGGTCTGTAGTCCTTTAAGGCTTCAGGAAATGAAATCTTCTTCGGCGGAGCGTGTCTGTATCTTTGTGAAGAGCTCTCAAGGGCTGCAGTTTATCTTAACCTCTTCAACTTTCCAAGGCTGTTATCTCGGCTGCAATATTCTGGGATTGCGTGCACATTTTGGCATCTTTCCTTCTTTTTCTCCTCCGAGGCCTTGAGGTTTAAAGCGTGTGTGGTGGTTTGTCAAGTGCAGTGCAGGTCATCTGATCAGGCCTTATTTTTTCTGAAGATTTAATCTCACGAGAGGCCTTTAGAGTGTGCCGAACGCTTTTGTTCTGCTCTCTCAAGTGCAATAAGGTAACATCACCTCTTAATATGGTTCAAATGACTCACTTCCAAGAAGCGGAATGAAAGCAGAGAAAGCATTTCTTTCTATTTACCTTTGCACATCAAATCTTCAACGTGATCATCTATTTTAATGATGCCAAAATCAACAAACAAACAATTCAGCTCGCTAACCAACCTTGCACTACTAACATGCAAAGTGATTTCTAACCAAATCAAATCACATTCAGTCTTTGATTGTGATCTTGGGCTGGGTGGTATGATGAAATTAGATTCTGCTGTAGCACAGTAAATATATATCTGCACAGCATCAGTATGCAGGACCGCTTTACATTATTGCATAAAGCATCGTAAAAACAAAAAAACAGTGTGAAAATACAGAGTAGACTTGTCTCAACCATTCAAGATGCTCATGTTACTGTTTATACAGTACATTTCAGCAAACTGAATAATGAGCGATTCCAACCAATTAAAATCAGCATATATATTACTTTAAATTTAATAGAGAAAATGCAGTTATATGCTGGCATTTATTTTTTTATTCATATTATTTATTTGATATATTTTTAAATGAATTAATTATTTTTTTGTGGAATAATATTTACGCAGGTCTTTACCCTAAAATGATTTTCAAAAAACATTTTTTTTAAGAAGCCTTGTATCATCACAATTGACAATACAGTAAAAACAGTAATATTGTGAAATATTATCAAATTTAAAGTGCTTTCTGTGTAAATATATTGTAAAATGTAATTGATATCTGTGATCAAAGCTGAATTTTCAGCATCATCATTCAGAAATCATTCTAATATGCTGATTTGATGCTCAAGAAATATTTATTTTATTATTATCATTGTTAAAAACAACTGTGCTGCTCAGTATTTTTTTTATTTATGATAATTTTATTTTATTTCAGGATTCTTTGATGAATAGAAAGTTCAAAAGAACAGCATTTATTTGAAATAGAAATCATTTGTAACATTATAAATGTCTTTACTATCACCTTTGATCAATTTAATTGTTTTCCTTGAAAAATAATCTTACTGACCTCAAGCTTTTCTAAGTATATGGAATTTCTACAGTTCCTCATTCTGGTCATAACGCCCAAGCTGAGTGTGAACTGCTCATCATCAGAGAATGAATGGTCACATGTTTAGAGAGGTGACGCTTCCCTGTCTTCACAGACTGAGGATGAGGATGGCTCTTCCTCCTTCATCTTCTCGGCTCTGCTGCTGACGAAGGGCTGTGATGAGGATGAGGAGGATGAAGTTGTGTTCCGCGCTGAGCCTGCAGTGGTCAGTGCTCATAAAACACAACCAAAGCATTCTTCTGGAAAGCATGTTATTAGTGCAACGTTCTGTAGGAGCAACAATACATCAGAGATTATAAGAGACAGTTTTTTTTATGAAGAATTGCAAATTCGGTCCAATGTTGACATGACACACACATGACATCATTGAAAATGAATTGAAATTGAAGTTCAGAAGGAATATTGCAAAATCATTTTTGAAGAATATTTAATTTATGTAGCTCCTTACCATTAAATAAATCTCCAAAACTACGTATATATTGTAGATTTTTTGATGAAAAATTACAATTTGGCAGCACTTTCGATGAAGCCCATATTTATAATACATTATAACGGTATTCTTAGGGTATTATAATGAATGCATGTTGCATTATAACAACCATTATAATATGTTGTATCATCTCATGAATATGCATAAGATCAGTTTTAGTGTGTTATGATATTTGCTTACTTGTGGTTATAGCTTTTTAGTATGATGATTTATAACACGAGCACATTGCATCCACTTAATTTACAATGGAGTATATTTCTCATAGTTATAATATATAATAAGTATCATATATTGCCATGTTACTTTACTTAAAGCAAACAAAGACCACGTATAAGTAATAATACTAATAATATTTTTATTTTTCTCAAACAGCCATATGATCAGAAATCAGATCAGGTGAATGTGTAATAGGACACATTTGAGTGTTGAACTATTTTCTTTGTAATATCAGTTTGATTATTTTGATGGTACCCTTTAGACAGCTGTTGATAAGTAACTCTGCAACTACATGTCAACTAGCAGTCATTGGAGTATTAGCAGTATGTCTGCTACATATATGCTAACACTTTGTTTTGATGGTTCCCCAACATACAAACTGACTATAAGTGTCTTTGCAAGTACATCAACTTCTACCAACCTTAACCTAAGCCTACTAATACTCATGTTGACATGTAGCTGCAAAGCTGTGTATAGTCAATAGACAAATGGGACCATCAAAATAAAATGCTGTAATATATATACACTCACCGGCCACTTTATTAGGTACACCTGTTCAATTGCTTGGTAACACAAATGGCTAATCAGCCAATCACATGGCAGCAACTCAATGCATTTAGGATTCTAGATGTGGTGAAGAGGACTTGCTGAAGTTCAAACCGAGCATCAGAACGGGGAAGAAAGGGGATTTAAGTGACTCTCAACGTGGAATGGTTGTTGGTTCCAGATGGACTGGTCTGAGTATTTCAGAAACTGCTGATCTACTGGGATTTTCACACACAACCATCTCTAGGATTTACAGAGAATGGTCTGGAAAAGAGAAAATATCCAGCGAGCGGCGGTTGTGTGGAAGAAAATGCCTTGTTGATGTCAGAGGTCAGAGGAGAATGGACAGACTGGTTAGAGATGATAGAAAGGCAACAGTAACTCAAATAATCACTCGTTACAACCAAGGTATGCAGAATACCATCTCTGAACACACAACACGTCGAACCCTGAAGCAGATGGGCTCCAGCAGCAGAAGATTAAAGATTCAAGTTTTTTTTCGTCACATACTCAATAATACAGAATATAATCAGCAGTGAAATGTAAGTCAGGTCCGCTCCATGGACAGTGCAATTATATGTAACACAACACAAGAGAATATACATAAATATAGACAAAAAATAATAAAATGTGTAATAAAATAAAATGTGCAGGACGGTATACTGTAGACTTAATAAATAATAATATATAAGCAGGTATGTGCAAGAGGGATGTGCAAATAGGTTGTACAGGGGTATAAACACAGCAGCAATACGGATGATGAAGAATAGTCATTATTAAATGGAGTCATGTTAATGTTATGAGACCGAGTTTGAGTTTAGGAGCCTGATGGCCTAAGGGAAGAAGCTCTTCCTCAAGTCTCTCAGTTTTTGCCATCATGCTCAGGAAGCGCTTGCCAGATGGCAGTAAAATGAAAAGATGTTTACCAGGGTGATTTGAGTCCTTGATGATTGAGTCAATCGGACCACACCGGGTGCCGCTCCTGTCAGCTAAGAACAGGACACGGAGGATACAATTCACACAGACTCACCAAAACTGGACAACAGAAGATTGGAAAAACGTTGCCTGGTCTGATGAGTTTCGATTTCTGCTGCGACATTCAGATGGTAGGGTCAGAATTTGGTGTAAAGAACATGAAAGTATGGATCCATCCTACCTTGTCTCAACGGTTCAGGCTGCTGGTGGTGGTGTAATGTTGTGGGGGATATTTTCTTGGCACACTTTGGGGCACTTAGTACCAATTGAGCATCGTTTAAATGCCACAGTCTACCTGAGTATTGTTGCTGACCATGTCCATCCCTTTATGACTACAGTGTACCATCTTCTGATATACTTCCAGCAGGATAATGCACCATGTCACAAAGCTCAAATCATCTCTGACTGGTTTTGTGAACATGACAATGAGTTCACTTTACTCAAATGGCCTCCACAGTCACCAGATCTCAATCCAATAGAGCAGCTTTGGGATGTGGTGGAACGAGAGATTCACATCATGGATGTGCAGCCGACAAATCTGCAGCAACTGTGTGATGCTATCATGTCAATATGGACCAAAATCTCTGAGGAATGTTTCCAACACCTTGATGAATCTATGCCACGAAGAATTAATGCAGTTCTGAAGGCAAAACGGGGCACTCAGCAAGAAACTACTCCCAACATCGATACTGTGCAGATCTTAAACAATGTCACTTAAAAGTTATAACCACAAATACTAAGTATTATAATGTATTTTAAATGTTAGGATTATTCATGAGATGATACAACATATTATAAAGTGTACATTATGCATTCATTATAATACAATAAGAATACCCTTCAAATTTATTATGAATATGGGCTTCATAGAAAGTGTTACCAACAATTTTAGTCCAAGCTTATCATGTGATACATGCTTAGCACATGGCGTCATATCGTTGCAGAAAATTGTAAAGTCAAATTAAAATCAACAAATCATACATATTGCTCTAAATTTAACGAAGAGTTAAAGGGATAGGTCAGCCAAAAATGAAAACGTCCCACAATATTTATTTACTTATTTATTTGGAACTCAAAAGACACATTTTGAAGAATAATTACACATCTCTTTACTATAAAATAATTTCCCCAAAAATTATTTAAAAAAAAAACTCCATATATACTACATATGTATATGTATGTATGTATAACGTGTATCAATTTGTCTTAACAGCAAAATGTCAGCATTTATTAGCACCATTTGTTTGGATGAATAAATTAACATTGTAGTCCAAGATAAGCAAGATACACACGTGGCATCATTGAAAATGTAATAAAATTGAAGTCCATGAGGACTTTTGGTGGGTTATCCTAACTATGTGAAATGTAGCACATTTTTGTGGCCTTTAGAAAACTCTAATTTCTCTGATGTTATGTCCAGATCGACTCCAGTGATTTAGACCTCTCTGATGAAAAGGCATTTGAGCGTCATTTTCTGGAGGAGGAGGAAGAGATGCTGCAGTCGATGATCGCTGAACACGGCAGTATCTGCAGCACTGATCTGACCTATCAGATGAGCGGACACGCCTCCACACCGAAGGTAAACGGAGTCTGCAACCAATCAGATTCAAACATGCACGTTTCACGCCCAATCAAATCACATCTTACACTTGGCTCACACTGGCCAATCACATACAATCTTAAATTAATTTAAGTTACATTTAATTTCATAACTATTATTGTCTTTGAAATATGGCTAAAATACTGCTGAATTTACTGACAAGCATTTAGGTTTAACTAAAATATATTTTAAATGCGATTTCAAGTTTAGTTTTCTCTTAGGAGTGTTACAAGCTGATTGTGCATGGAACAGATCCCTGAAGTTGCAAAGACTACAGTCTCAAACCCAAAGAGATATTCTTTATAAAAGTTAAGACTTGTCCACACCCCCCTAAACGCCTCATTCAAACACGCCCCCACATGTCTATGTCACGGTGTGGTAAGATTTGTGTAACACTGCCCAAATGTTTACGCAAAGAACGATGGCGTAACTATTATTCTGGATGTAGTATTGATGCTGCCGCCGGCGCTATGTCCTGGAGACGCTGAGTTTCATTGTGAAAGAGAAAGTACTTTGTTTGGGCTTCCAAAAGAGGACACAACTAGAAATCAGGGGAGAGAGAGTAGCCTACAATGTGAACACTATGAATGGCTGTGAACACTATAAAGTGGGGCAATTTACTGGGGCAATTCTGAACATGTAAGTACGCTTTCTTATTTAAAGAATTTGCGTCTGACAATTCAAACACGAGTGTTTAAAGTATAACTTTTCTGAAAAAAACGCCCTACGTCAAGCACCATTTTTGACTGCTGACCAATGACAAGCGAGTGGCGAGTCATTTCCATAACAACAAAAAACAACAAGAAAAAGATAGCCGGTAGACAGATCGTACTAGTTTCGGAGCACGAGGAGTTGTATGAAACCGTGCATCATCCCGCCGGAGCTCCTGGACTCACACCATACAGTCTCCGTATAATCCCCGTATAATGCCGCGCTCACATAAACGTTGTTGTGAACCGACATACCCTCCCCGTTAACTTCAAAAGCCGGCATTTCTGCAGCACACAGCGCTAGGCTACGGTTGCAGCTGTTGTTATAGCAACAAAAGACGCCCTCGGCTGCAATTTGTAACCAGAACGGTGCCAGCTTTTTATTTTACTAAAAAAGCACTCGTCAAATTTTTCTAGTCAAAAAAGACACCAAATGTGAACACGCCCTAAATCATTATAATCAGTAATTGTGTCCCCACTGGATGTAACAAATACGACGTTTATAATTGTTATTGTGTTGTCACTGCCGGGACACGGCATCACAACGCGGTGAGGGACGTAACGTTTCCGTCTCACGCTTGAGGTATTCGGCCAATCACAAAGCACCGGATAGCTGGCCAATCAGAGCACACCTCGCTTCTCAGAACGATGAGCTTTGTAAAAATCGGCACATTTCAAAAAAGGAACGATAATGTACAGTATGTGGAAATAATGTGTTTTTTTAACCTTAAACCATGTAAATACATTGCATTAAACCAAATACTCAAAATAATGTTCATTTTAGCAATGTCATATTTAAAAATGTCCCATATGTCCCTTTAATATAATTTATATTGAAACGTGTATGTCATGTATTTAAATTTATAATGATGGCGTTGCAATTTAGTACATTTAAAATACTGTATATTAAACTATTTAAATGTAATATTGAACAACACTCTAAAAGTTAGAATGATAATCAAGTACTTTAAATGTGCTTTAGTATGTTACTCAATACATTAAAATAAGTTCACTTCTTTAAAACGCAACAAAAGTTTATTAAAACATGATGTGTATTTTAATGTTTTATTTTGACATTAATACAAAGGTCACTTAAGTGTGCTTAAGTGTGTTCAGAAATAGTCATGAAAGTGTCTTTCTTTAAGTCACTTAAGTGGCCTTTTATTTCATTAATATTGTATTAGCTGTATGTTCAGATTTTGAAAAATATACTTTTAATATTGGAAGTATACTACAAGTGCACAGTCACCACAATTAAATGCACTTATTTCCACTGATGTAACAGTTTTAGAAGCCTTGAGTAAGAAAGAAGGATGTGTTTTGACATAAAAAAGCCATTCAAGTAATAGAGCTTAACTGTGAGGAAGAACAGTGGAATAATAATGCAGAGAAAAACTGTTCCTAGAAAAATCTCACCAGTTTATTTCCTAAATAAACGTCTGTTGCATGTCATTTGAACAGCCCCATTCACTCGCACTGTTCCAGACCAGCGTGCCACGGGCCCGACCACTCTCTGTGCTGTAATTTGCGCCTATATTGTTTGGAGTCCCATCAGTTGAGCGTTTATTTGCGTTTTTATGGCTTCTGCTTTGGGAGGTCTCTGCTCAGAATCATAGGCGAGTGATTCGGTCCCTCTTGAATCATTCTGTGCGAGCGAACTCAATTACAGCTGAATGAATCATGGCTACATTCACAAACACGCTCCCTTGACTCTCGCCACAAATTGCTCTCTCCCATTATTGCACTTCAGCAGGTCATTAACGGCGTGTTTATCAGGAGATTATCTGCGTCTGATTTGACTCTTATTGTGGATATAAATCATCTGATAAGTTGTGAAAGGGATACATCTGTCTTACCCACGGGAGTTTTCCTTGAACATAATCTTCCATGTATTATCTCCCCTTGGACATAAAACCTAAATCACAAAATGGCTTGGTGCGATTGTCAAATTGCAAAGGCTGCGGTTGAATTAAATAAATATACTTGTGTTTTATTGTGAATCGCAGCACTGTGTTGATTTACACGTGAGCGGCTCATTATCTGTGTTTTCAGTGTCTTAAAGTGGCCCGGGATGCTTTAAATACTGCTCATTGAACCCATTGTGCATGTTCTGTGAGTAGAGAATCAAAATTTTGGGAATCACGACACCGAGCATTTATGACTCCCTGCGGTTTTCCACCAAAATAAAACTGTATGGTTTATTAATAATAATATACACTAAACTTTTATTTTACTGTATAATATTACAATAGCAATACTTTTATTTAATGTAATATTTATTTTCTTAAATACGTCATTTTTTTATTTCACAACAAATTATTACAATAGCAATATTTCATATTTTTTTAGTAACAATAATATTTGCTTAAATTCTTGATTTTAAATTTTAAGGTGAAAAATTACAATAGCAGTGTTTCTTGTTTTGTTTAACCTTTTTTGTAATAATTATACAAGTCATTATTATTATTATTATTTAGTGTTTTATTAAATACTCAATTTTACAATTAATTATTATACTTGTAATATTTCTTATTTTGTTTATTATTTTTAGTAGTAATTATTAATATTATGATGAAATTTATATGAAAATTATATAAATAATGTAATTGCTCTAAATTTAACAAGGAAATTGCAATTAATGGAATAATTCACCAAAAAATGTATACTTCCCCCAATATTTAATATATAAGAATTTCACTCACCAAGGCACTTGTGCTGTGGTGATGTGACAATAAAAAAGTGATTTATATTTATTAATGCTGTAACTTTATTTATTTATCTACGCAGCTCTTTACCATAAAATTTATCTCCAAAAAAAAAAAAAAAATATATATATATATATATATATATATACACTGTATATCCAGGTCTGTCGTAACGGTGATATGTCTGTCATATTTATATTGTTAATAACGGTGATATGTCTGTAATTTTTATATTGTTAATAATAATAATAGCATTTTTAAATTTGATTGGATGACATTTTTCTCCAAACCGTGCTGTGCTACTGCTGGCCTCAAACTGAACCCACTCAGAACACCTTCATAGTATTCAACACAGTGAAAGTCATCAGCCCCCCTCTGACACCGTGGTGGAGAGTTTGAGTCACAGTCAAGCACCGCTCACATATTTCGGCTAATTTCCCACAGTTCCCTCTGCTTCCCCATAAGCCCCTCACAATCCCGCTCTTTCCTCGCTCGCTGTCTCTGATGAGGATTCTGACCGTTTCTCCTCTCAGGAGGAGGATTTGCTTCCAGATCAACCCGCGGACGAGACCCAGCAGCTAAACGCCGCCGCGGGGAGCAGCTTCGAGAGGACCATCACTGTGGTCAAGGGCAGCTCCAGTCTGGGTATGAGAACGGGAACGGGAACGTCAAACACAAGCGCACTTTAGGATGCTTTTAAACAGAATACTTACGGAAATAATAGACTTATATAATAATGTTTTCAGAAACTTAATTGCATGTTAATTGCAATTAAATGAAAATGTATTATAGTTAAAATTTATATTTAATGCAATTAGTTGAACTTTAGAGTGATTTTGACCCACTTACAGAGGACTTAAGTACTCATGCATATGTCATTTCTAGGAGTTATATGTATTTTTAATACATACATACATACGTATTTTTGACTGAATTTACGGCAATATTGACTAATTTGATCAAATTGAGTATTGATTTAAAAATGTAATAGAAATTGTATTTTTTTTTGTATTATCAATTTAAGCGAGGCATCAGCATCAGTATTGGTATCTATGATTTTTACTCCTATTTATAGTACTTATTAAAAATATACCATTATACAAATATTTATATATATATTATAATATAATCAAATTTGTATAATATAAAATGTTTGTTTCTATATTAATTCAGTGTGAAAATATATTTATAATTACAAAATGTAATTATAGATGCAATGAATCAAAATTACAAAATAAAAGTGCAATAAATTAGTTTTTTTATTGAGTGACAGCACCACTAAAAATATTATTTAAACATAATTTAAAAAGCACTTTAAAATAAAACTTTAATTTCATTAATATGATATTTCCTGCAAGTGCAGTCTTGTGCAATGGTCCGTGTGAAGGGAATATTTCTCACTGTATACAGAGATGTTTTCCCCAGCCACTGATTTCACTAATGATTGCGATGTGCTTTGGCCGTGGGATCGTGCAGCAGCAGTTGGGGCCGACTTTATCCCAGAGCAGCAATTCAAAGACGTCTGCTTTGCCAGGATACACTATTAGGATATTACAATTTCAGCTGAGGGAAATCTGACAAATCTGAGTCTGCTTAACACCGCTTTAGATCCACACTCGGCTTTACTGTCCCAGATGTTAATGCATTCCCATTCTTGATCTAGAAGATTGCAAATTAAAATACATTTAAGTTCCTGGCAGATGATGTTCTACAACGCTGACTTAACATCCACTGCTAAGTGCTCCTCACGGGAGACTGAAATAACCACGCTGTACTCTAATAAACATAAAATACACAGCACATATCCGCAAAAATATTTCATTTTAAATTACACTTTAACTACAGTGCCACCTGTATGCTGCATGCGGTTCATGATTTCCACTGTAATATCTGCGTCTGCTATTTATATTGAGTGATACTGTTCATTTTCTAGCATGAATTACCTGTGATAATGTTCTCATGCATACAGCACAACAAAGTATATTAGTTATCAATGTTTGAAATGCTACCTGTAGGATTTTGTATTTAATTTAATTAAAAAAAATGAAATATACTTAAATGTCAAATCTAAAATAAATGTAACAAAATCATGGGTAAAAATGTAATATCAATAGACATTTGTATAAATAAATAAAAATCATAGAAAATAATTTTCTTAGGTTAAAATGTGATATAATCATAAAATTGATGGTGTCTTGAAAATCTTTGAATTTTAAACCTAAAAAAATGATAATCGATGGTGGTATTGCTAACTAAGACTAATACAAATATTGTTTTCTATTTGAAATAAAGCTGAAATAACTATAAATATCAATTTTATATGAAAAATAGAATTTAAAGGCAAATTAGAAATGTTGCTTTGGCATTTAACTGAAATAAAGCAAGTAAAATTACTAAAACCGAAAAAAAAAAAATATAAAAATGACAAAAACTAGAACTGAAATGAAAATGCAAAATGAAAGTATAATAATAAAAGCCAATTGAAAATATGAATAAATGCTTTAATAGTATTTAAATAACACTGATTCCAGTAGAGCTTCTATCGTGATTGGCACATTGGCAGAATGTGATTTGCATCTTTATTTTTAATAATCAATGGGATCAGATCAATTTACACAATGTTCAGTAAGAATTATCAGTATCATAACATTTGATTAAATTGTGCTGGTTTACAGTCATTTAAGAAATGATATTATTCTACAAACACTTCAATTTTTAAAGGAATCAACCTTGAAAGTCTAAAGCATCCTTTAAAAACCTTAAAAGCTATAGGCTTTTAAATGTAGATTTCTTGCCATGAAAACAGTCGAGGAAGCTTGCATGGCATTAATCGTGTCCGGTCGCGTGTGTTGCAGGCATGACGGTGTGTGCGCTGAAGGAAGGGCCCGGGATGCTGATCCGCAGCATCATTCACGGCGGCTCCATCAGCAGAGACGGCCGGCTCGGGGTCGGGGACCTGATTCTGGCCATCAACGGAGAACCGACGGGAAACCTGACCAACGCTCAGGCACGAGCCATGCTGCGCAGACACTCTCTGATCGGACCAGACCTGGGGTGAGACGCTCACACACACACTCACACAGAGATACACACACACACACACACAGAGATACACAGAGATACACACACACACACACACACACACACACAGAGATACATGCGTGCACACACACACACACACACACACAGAGATACACACACACACACACACACACACACACAGAGATGCTCACACACACACACACACACAGAGATACACACGCGCACACACACACACACAGAGATACACACACACACTCACACACACTCACACAGAGATACATACACACACACACACACACACACACACACACACACACACACACACACACACACACACACACACACACACAGAGAGATACACACACACACACAGAGATACATGCGTGCACACACACACACACACACACACACACACACACACACACACACACACACACACACACACACACACACACACACACACAGAGACACATGCGTGCACACACACACTCACAGAGCACACACACACACAGAGATACACACACACACAGATACACACACACACACACACACACACACACACACACACACACACACACACACACACGTTTGTTTTTGTGAATTGTGGGGACATCATATTGGCGTAATGGTTTTTAAACTGTACAAACCATATTTTCTATCACCTTACATCAACCCTACACTTAAACATACCCATATAATTTCACAAAAGGTTTCTATTTCAAATAAATGCTGTTCTACTGAATTTTCTTCAGAAGAACAGCAAAGCAGCATATTATAATGATTTCTGAAGATCATGTGACGCTGAAGACTGGAGTAATGATGCTGAAAACATAGCATTCCCATAGAAAACAGTTATTTTCAATTATAATAATATTTCAAATTTTTTCTTTATTTTTGATCAAATAAATACAGCCTTGCTGAGCAGTAGAGACTTATTAGAAACATTACCCACTGCAAACTGTACAGTCTGTGTATCTAGCTTGTCAGCCGGGGTACATTTTGGTGGCACTTCTAGCTTGAGTCGTTCCAATTGAAGAAAAATCCATTATAATGGAGTCTATGAGCATATTTTAAGGGTGCTGCCAATTTAATAAAGCCATCAGCAGAACTCAGGATTTACATTCACAATAAAAGGTGAAACAGACATTCATAAAACAAGGCTTATCAGTGCCCAGCGGTGATCCAGAAGCCGTCTGGCAGCAGAGAGCTTGTTCTAGCTTTGTTTTACCTCCCGCTGCCAGCGGCGTCTGTGTCCGTAAACTGCTCTTCACGTCTCCAGATCCACAGGTGCCGCAGGGGAAGAGCTGAGCCCCGTCTCTGTGTGAGTACTGCCTTCATCACGCTGTCTGTCCTCGCTCCCTGCTTGCGTTCGTTTTGTTCTGTCGCTGCTGTTTCTGAGAATCTGATTGTTCGGGCCGCCCGCAGCCCTGCTTCCATCCTCCTCTAATCACAAAGACTGGATACTCAGCCTCACGTCATCCAAACCTGTGTGAACTTCTTTCTTCTGCTGAATGCATTATTGGGTCCTTTCTGTTATCCAGTACCTTATTTAATATTGTATTCTGTTTAATATAAAGCATTACAGTAAAGGCACAGTTATATCAGCTATTACTATTGTGAACTATTGTTATTATATTTACACAAATAGAGAAATGCCATGAAATGTGCATTCTGGTGAAGTAATTAACTAATTAACTCAAGTATAAACGCTTCCAAATGCACAACTAACTCAAAGTATCTCATCATGCAAATACAGTAATAATCAATTAAATGATAATAATAATCAGTGTTGTATATTATTGAGATATTATACACAAAGATATAGGAACTAAAAATGACAGTAAAGACATTTATAATGTTACAAAATTTCACATAAATGCTGTTACAATTATTAAACTATTGTTATTAAAATATTAAGCAGCACAGTTGTTTTGAACATTAATAATATGCTGAAGCCTGGAGTAATGGATGCTGGAAATTCAGTAATTAATTATAATTTGAAATATTTACAATTTTAAATGCATTTAAAAATAAAAATAAAATATTCGAATGATTATATATAATTATGTATTCAGTTATATATTATTATAGAATATTTCTCAAAGTTTTACTGTATTTTGATCACATAAAAGCAGCATTGATGAGCGGAAGAGACTGCTTTCAAAAACATTTAAAACAATATTTGAATGATAGTGTATTTTTATGACAATATTATGCTCATAAAAGCATAACCTTTTGGAAATATGCTCTAATCCAGCTCAGAAATATAAACGTTATTACTTAATCATGAGTTAATTGCAAGTAATGAGCATGATGCCCAAGGAACCAGTCACACAGGACACATTAGTTCTTGTTCTTGAATTAAAAAACCGAACCGAACACCAGTTGGGTTTAAAAGAAGAAAAAGATAAATCAATAATACTGATATTTGATGCTGTTGTGTTGTGTTTTTTAATATCATTTTGTTTGTTAATTAAAGTGGTATTACACAAGACAAACAGGTTGAAATGTGATTTATAGTGAGTTAATTTATGGAAGAAGAAAAACATAAATTGCAGAAAACTTTTTCTTCACAACATTTTAAATAGAGGAAAAAAAATAAGAAACCTGCAATATTTATGCAATATTAAATTATATAAATTGCTCATTTTTAATTTCAGAAGTGTGTGGGCATGGAAGAAAATTCAACATTCGTTCACACCAAAGTAGAGCATGATTTAAAACTCACCCCGTGTTCACTTAAAGCTGAAGTGTGTGAGCTCTACACCACCGAATTGAAAAAATAATGATTATGGCCAGAGTGATTACCCTTTTCGAGAGAGTAACCTACAAATGGCTTCCTAATGGCATGCTTATAGGTTTATCTTCACATTAAACTGCGATAGGAGACTGCTTCAGTTTTTATGGCGGTATTTTAACCGATATATTAGGCCAAATTTGAATTGTACTGCATAGTTGATCTGACCCTACTAATGTTAAACACTCACATTCCAGTCAAACTCAAGGATGCTGCGTTTCCTCATCAGCAGCGTTTGAGCAGGTTGTTGTTTCCTTGGTAACATGCACTCATGTTCTCAAGAGGCTGTCGTTCATCGTTAACAGTGCAGGTCGTCATTTCCTCCTAACATCGTGTGTATTGTGTTGTTCATCTTTGACTAACATCTCTCTCTCTCATGTCAATGATTTGATTTCCAGCCATCGATTCTCGTTCATTAACGAAGCGCTTTCACTGAGCGTGTGGATAATGAATATTTGATTCACATCGATGTGCCTTGACTCCTAATGTCTTGATCTCTCCGCCTGCATGCATGAATTGTTCAAAACAAGGTTTGATTTTCCTCCATTAGACCTGTCATCTTCACTCACAATCAACTAATGAAGCAAACACACTAATTTCTGTTTTGACTCCTGATACGGAAACAAGAAAATTCAAGCGAAATTGCCAGGCTCGCTGTTGAGTCAGATTTTTGTTTGGTTTGATTTTTTGGATGCAATGAAAAAGAAAAATGTCTTGCTGTGGGACATTCATTTACTAACCTGTAAAACACCAGCTGCTGTTGACAATCACATGATTAATGATTTCACCTTGGGCAGAGATAGGCATATATCACATACTGTATATTACCCGCTTCAGAAAAACAAGATGTGCATCAATGCCATTTAAGCTCAATTGAATGCATTTGTTAAATAATATTGATTGACTCACTTTTGCATTTTTGGAAACTATTTGCTGTGGCTATTAAGTCACAAATGTTGTTGATTGGGCTTAATTTGGTAGATTCCTTTGGAGTTTGATTCTGGCAGTGTTGATGACAGGTCTGATGAGTCAAATGTCATCATAAGCTCATGAATCATGTGATTGTGTGTGTGCAGAATCACGTATGTTCCTGCAGAATATTTGGAGGACTACCGGGCGAGCCAGCAGCTACTGAGTGATGATCTCTCTGATGGCAAACACAACACTCAGCAGTATGTACTGCACTCACACTTCATCCTGTTAGCTCTCTCTGACTTGCAGAGCCGAAGAATTGACAAAAAAATGAGAGCTTTTTGTTTGTGTTTAGTCAGACGGTCTCAGATCTTCCAGAGAGAGAAGATGGAGAAGGACAGGAGAGTGAACGACAGACAGCAGCTTCCAACAACTGGAATCTATCTCAGAGGTGAGAACAGATAAATGTGATAAATGGACATGTGACTGAAAAACATGGACACATCTATTAGGAATGGATATGTATTAGAACCCGGTTTCTGTTAGTATACTTCCTATACTTCCTCTGGGACTCTAAGGCAGCCCTTAAAACCATTGGAACAGAATTTGGTGCATTCATTAGGGAAGGTCTGAACATCAATCTGACCAATTTAGGGCTCTCTCACTCGAACCCTCTAGCGCTATTGTAAATTTAAAATTGGGCTTTTCATAAAACCATATATCCTATTTACAGTCTTCAGATTTTTTATGAAATATGCTGTGTGCTATAAAAAGTGTATTGAAACAGACAAAAAATATGTTGATAATACATATACTATATAATATCTATTTTCCAAACTACATGTCTTATGAAGGATCACATACATTTTGCATTTGCTAATGTATTTTTTGCTCCTTTAAGTACATTTAAAAATATATTATCATAGTTGTAGGTTTCAAAAAAATGTTTTTGGGGGGGCAAAATATATTGTAAATATATGCTACACATGTTGTAAACCATGCTATGGATAGTGCCACATATTTATAAAAAAAAAACACATTTTAAATTTTTTCTTAAAAATTCTCCATCTTTCATCATACCTTCCCCAGATTTTGACCTGATAATCTTGAAACCCAGCTGGAAAAAATATTATCACACGCAACATCAGATGTGGCACTTTATACGTTCATATTTTTCTCTCCAAATATTGGCTCAGTATTGGATCAAATATTGGATTTTCAAACCATGCCTGACTGGAGTTATTGAACTTTACACTTCATCGCTGGTTCAGTGGTTAAAGCTCTTGGCTTATGATCAAAACGTTTAGAGTCAAATCCCACATGGCACTGAATTTGTACCTCTGGTACAACATTTTTGTTTTTAACAAATCTTGGAAGATATATTTAAGGCTTGCAATGTTTGATGCTGTTTGGTCAGAAGGTGGAATTATGATGATGAGAAACGTATCAATGAAGACAACTGTGGGAAAGCTGTGAAAATGCATGGACCATGATGTTTGGCAAACTGACGTTACGGGATGTTAATTGAATGTTCTTTGTGTGTTTGCTCAGGGTGGAGTTGCACAGGGAAGCTGGGAAATCTCTGGGCATCAGCATCGTTGGTGGGCGGGGCATGGGCAGCCGCCTTAGCAACGGGGAAGTGATGCGGGGCATCTTTATTAAACACATCCTGGAGGACAGTCCAGCGGGACACAACGGCACACTGAAGACAGGAGACAGGATTTTAGAGGTACACACACACACTTAGCTGTTTATTATAACACAACGATGTAAAGTTAATTACATTTATAAATTATTAATAATATATTAAGATAATAGAACTCTAATCTAAATTAAAATGTGAAAAAGCTCAAAATCAGGTTATAAATAGGTCATACTTATAGTTTTTATTGAAGAACATACAGTTCTTGAAACATCTGGAGTTACAAAATTAATTGTAGTTAATTAATTAGCTATTTGCATATTTCCAGTTATTGTTAATAAAATTAATGAATAAGTTAATACATTTTGAAAACAAGCAGCTTTGTCATAATTACAGCTGAAATACCTTACAATAGTTGCCCTATTGTAACTTTACACAAGCTCAGTGGACAAATTCACTTTTACTTACAATTGTTTTAAATTTACTTAGATTTGTCAAATGTCTATTTCATTTTAATTATAAAAAGGCATTGCTTCACCCAATATTTGCATGTTTGGTGTATTTTGTGCTTATTGGAGTGTTGCATTGTTAGTTTAGCATTATATTAACTCCACTGGAATCCATCTTGAATCAGTTCACCTCTCCACCTCTGTGTGGAGCATTGCAAATCAGGGATTATGAGGTTGCATTTGAGTTCTTATGTCATGGTACAATATTAAATATTATTTACAAAATATTTATTTGTGCTCCAAAAGTCAAATTCTATAAAAACAGCAAGTTGAAATGTTGCTTGCATTGTTGTGACTTTTATAGTCAGTGAAGCTGTCTTCTCTGGAAGATACACGGCACAGTTTGTGCAACTTTCTGCTTGCTGTCTGATTTTTTTAATCATAATGCGGTTTAAATGATATCACAAAATCAGGTTGATGCATTTTTACTTTGGCATGTATACTGTCATATGGCCCAGCCTGTCTAGGGCAGAGTAATAGAGTGACATCGTTTGGGCAGGTTTTGGGCTACACAGATGCCCATACAGTCCAGTAATGACCTTGAGCGGTCTCTCTCTCTCTCTCTCTGTGTGTGTGTGACAGGTGGGAGGAGTGGATCTGCGTGACGCCAGTCATGAGCAGGCGGTGGAGGCCATCCGTAACGCTGCAAACCCTGTGGTGTTTCTGGTGCAGAGCATCGTTCACAGAGACAGAGTCAGTATCACACACACAATACAAACATCTGCTGAGGTGATCATTTATCGATGCTGCTTAACACGTGTGGCTGTTTATAACAGATGTATAACTGCTGCATACTAACTCTGGCTGGGCGAGATAGCATTAATTGAAAATAAAACTTTATAAAAACACTACTTTATCAAAAAAAAATCATATATATTTTTATTTTTATTTTCTGTTGACAATCTCAATATTTGTCGGTCGTTTAAGGATATTTTTGCTGTGTATCTCAGTGTTTATGTATTTGCTCTACAGTGGTTTTCAACTTTTTATTCAGAGGAATGTCATTTTAATCAAACAGCCACTGTTGCCAACTATATTCAAAACATTTCATGCAAGTAAACATCTAGTTAAAAGTTATTTTCCCACTGATTTTTTTTTGTTTTTTGGCAAAAGGAACACAAAGAAGTTTACTTATTTTTTTTACATTTAAATATACCAATATAACAATACCTTTGTAAACATGAAAATAAAAAAGGTCTGCACTTATGCATACTTACTATGGAAAAAATATACTTTGAATAATATATTGCAATACAAATAACAATTAATGATACTTTAAATTTATATTAAATCCAATTCGCTGAACTTGACCCACTTAAATGGGACATGTAGTACATCTTTATACTAATTTCATAATGACGTCTATTTTTTCTACTGCTGAATGTACTGACAAGCATTTAGGATGAACTAATATATAACTTGTTTGTTGTGAATTTAAATAAATATTTAAAATATATTAACTTTAAATGTAATATCAAACATAAACAATGTAATTTAAAGTCAAACTCTTAATTTGACATTTTTAATTGCACTTTTTAAAACTGTTACAAAACAGTCATAGGAAGTGTCTCAACATAAGTGTACTTAGTTTAAAGATAATATTATATTATCTGAAAGTACAGTATTGAATAGGTTTTAAATCAATTGATGAAAACAGTTTAGATGAATAGAAATGAATCAAGCTTATCAACGGTAACACCAGTGTGGCTTCTGAAGTTTTAATCAGATTATTAAAACTCTCTCCTAATGTTAAGGTCATTGCACACTGAGTCCGTTGAAAATAAATACGACCTCACGCTGTGCCAATCACGTTTACACACTGCCTCCAAAACTTTCGTCTGTCATAAAAAAAATTGCATCCATGGCAAGCATTTTGAGAGGTGTTTTGACAGTTCAGAGCCACCAAAATCCAGACTGGCGATTGTGAAGTTCATCCACGTCGTCTCGCAGCACAAAGCACTGCATAGAGATCCTTGCACACAGACTTCACAGAAATTGGTGGTCTTCTTTTTAACATGTGTCTCAAGTAGGGCTGGGCGATAATTCGATAACGATAATTATCGCGATGTAATTTTCCTCGATAAAACGATATGAAGAGTTCGATAAATGTTCGATATAATGTTTATGCGCCAAAAGCGTAACGTTTATCCGCTCGGATCACAGTTCAATCTGCCGCGTGGCGCGAGCTCTCTAGAGCGATGCGTTTACTCCGTCACGCGAACATTAAGCAGCGCTGTAGATCCAGTCAGTGAGAAGCGCTTGAATTCAGCGAAGAACACAAATGACTCTGCGAATGTTTAAAGTTTAAAGTCAAACAGGAGAAACACTGTGTACAATGAGACAGTCAGAAGGCTTTTCAATCTGCACATCTTCATTATTTACTATAGATTTACTGTAACGTTTGTAACACTCACTGCACCATGGTATTGTGGCAGAAATGTGGGATGTTCACTGCAGCTGAATTTTATTTCAGGAGTAAAGGTATATAATTATAGTAAGTATGTGTGGTTAAGCTACAGCATGTGTGCATTTAAACTGCATGTTTTTAGACTGTTTTTCATACAAATAGGCTACCTAAAAAAAAAACGTTAGCTATATTTTTACCATGGTATTGAGGTACTATATGTGTGGATTTAACTGTTTATCATGATTTAAATGTATGCTACTATAGGAGACCAATGCTTAGTAAAAAAAAAAAAAAACTTTATCAGAATAAAGGTTGCTACAATTCTTTTATTTTTTTACTGATTTTGATACTGAACAAAAATGTACATTTGCATCCTTACTCAAACTACGATCAAATGTGCATTACTAAGAGACAAACAAGTTATATAATTATTATTAATATTATCAGGCAACCCAAACCGGTTTCATGATTTTGAAACAATATCATTCATTAGAGCATGCAGAAACTAAGAAATACATTTGTCTTCATGTATTGGGTAAATGTATTTCTTTCATTTACATATTTATTTTGTTAAGGAAAATTAAATGGTCTGGTTTCGACAACTTTCACATTAAAAAGATTATCGTTATAATTTTTTGGGCCATATCGCCCAGCCCCAGTGCTAGCAAAGCAACAAACTGAGCCTCTGACATCCTGAAGTAAACTTTGAATCGCTCGTTATAATCCCGCTGCTCCTTATTAAGGACGAACTCTCCTTCGCTGTCTCAGGATTGGATGAACCCAATATTTACTTTCTTTTTCTTTTTTTAAGAAGCGAGAAGACGACAAAATCATCCTCACTGCTTGAAGACTTTTTGCAACAGATTAATTAATATGCATCGGACTCAGTGTGCAAGGTTTCTGTGCATGACGAATTTTTAGGATAACGAATACGAAGAAAACGCATACACAAAATGTTTGACTCTGTGTGCAATGACTCTTACTCTTTGAGAAACCTAATGACCAAATATGAAGCATATTAAATCACCACAGTGTTGCTTAATTTGATATTGTCAGCAGAATCCCCATGAATATATATTTTGAATCTTTAATATATCGCCCAGCACTAATACTAACTACCCGCTTTTGTAACTGTTTAGTGCTCAGAAAGACAGGACTGGACTAGGGATGTTCATTTTAACCGTTAACCGACCGTATAGAATTTAGACAGATTATTACAATCAGTTAAACGGTTTAAAAAGTCATTTATTTTCTTTTTTTTCAGTAGGCCTATCTTATCAAAATATTTTAAAAGGTTTGCTGCATGGTTAAAATACTCTACACGTATATAAAAAAAAAATCAACAAGTCACGTATAAGTCACATTTTATTATTTCATTCAGAAATAGACCTAGTAAACATAGCTAGGCTATTTTAGTTCCTCTCAATCCACAACACATCATTTCAATTTAACAGTATTTATAATTTAAGAACAACAATTAAAAATATAAGCCTATTAATTTGTTTAGGCTAAAACTAAACTGAAACCAAAGTTGGGTCTCTCATTGGACAAAATCAAATATTTCCATATCCGCAATGTATATGAAATATTATTTATTATGTAGCTCACTGCATTCCAATATCCACGTAAAACAAGATGTTTTGCATAACATCACGCCGGTACGGTGATAATGCTGAACAGCACAGACTTCACTACATATTTTAACTGAGCAGTGTGTTTTTTTCCATATGTTTGACTGACTGTATTTTATTATGATAATAAAACATGCTGCATTATTGTCAAAGTAGCAAAGGTTAACTGTGCGCATGCGGAGCCAGCGCAATCACTTGAATTGTTATTTCCTTCTAACAGTGGAAGCAACTACTCCTTTTATTCATAAAGATAATCGTAATTGTAAAAGGTTTGCTTTTACTTGCTTTTATTCACAACACAAACAAATCTTTGTGCTTGTGTAAAATAGGCCGATACTTGTTGCACAGTTCTTTCTTTCATTTTCTTAATTTATTATTTAAGTAAAGATGTAGTTCTCCTATAGGCCTATTTATTCGTTATATATATATATATATATATATATAGCCTATATATTCTCCGCTCGCAGAAGCATTGCAGGTGCGTAATGAGATATTATATGAACATGTGAATCCTCATGTTCTGTTGTTGCTTTTTGCGCATGTACAATTAATCCTCGGAAAACAAATGTTATAGTAGCCAATTTTTTATGGGCCACAGACACTTATCCCTTCTAATTTAATTCAATTCTAATTTAAAATAATCTTGTCGGTTAGCGGTTAATAATCGGTTAACGAGCGTCGGCTGTCGGTTAGGAGAAATACCCGAAATGAACATCCCTAGACTGGACCGCTTTGCATCTGTTTCTCGCTCTCCACCTCTTCTCTCTCTCTCTCTCTCTCTCTCTCTCTCTCTCTCTCTCTCTGTCTGTCTATCAGCCTGACTCTCTGTATAGTTTTGATTCACCTCCTGTCATAGAGAAATACGGGACGGTTTTAAAATGCGTCCCTGTGCCAAAGTGTCAGGTATTTTCTGTTCGGCCCTCTTATCTCTGCTCCCAGCATCCCTCAGTCAGCACGGCTTAGCCTTAAGATTTGCCAGTAAGTCAGCTTAAACACATGTACGAATGAGATTAAATAAGCAACACTCCTGTTATGGCTCTCCAAAGTTCAACTGTTTTGTTGTTAATGTCCCGAGACACGTCCTCCACTTAGTTTGATTTACCCGCAGGCCTCCTTTTTCAATAAAGCCACTTCTAGTTTACATATTAGATGTTTTAATGACTCGTCTCGCAGGATGAAATGTGTTTAAGCTGATATACTGGCGCAGGGTGATTCTGGCTTGCTAACCTTCTGTGTTGTGCTTGTAGAAACCTCCTGTAGCCCTGCTACAGCTGAAGTGCTCAGAGCAACCCCTCCATCCTTACCCCAAATCCTGCTTTACATACAAACCGCCACAGGTTAGACGAAGATGCCTGTGTGTGTGTGTGTTTGTGTGTGTGTGTGTGTGTGTGTGTGTGTGTGTGTGTGTGTGTGTGTGTGTGTGTGTGTGTGTGTGTGTGTGTGTGTGTGTGTGTGTGTGTGTGTGTGTGTGTGTGTGTGTGTGTGTGTGTGTGTGTGTGTGTGTGATTATCAAGTGGGACATTCTAGAAAACTCTTCCTTGTTCCTCAAGGTTTTCCATGATTATGTTTTATTTTGAAGATTTTGTGTGTTTTAGTCTAAATATACACTAGCTGTCTTCAGGAAAAAAAACTATGAAAATATATGACTTTCAGTCCAGTAAAATGCTCTGTTGAATAAAAATGTCCCTTGTAAAAAATTATTGTGCCTAATTGTATTGAATGTGCACTTGTAGTGTACTTAAAATCTTAAAATAATATTTTTCAAAATCTGTGCAGATAATATCATATTAATGAACTTAAAGGCTACTTAAGTAAGTTACACTGTTTCTTAACACACTTAAGTACACTTTTAAAAAGTGCATTTTGTAATAATGTCAAGTTAGAAGTGTACTTAAGTGTGTTAAGAACACTTTTAAAAATAATGCACAGATAATATAATATTAATGAATTTAAAGGCCACTTAAGTAACTTACACTGTTTCTTAACACACTTAGGTACACTTTTAAAATACATTTTAAATCAGTAAGTTTTATTTATCTTTTGTCATGCTTCAAACTCTTAAAGAGTGTCTCTTTTTAAAGAAGACAATCAGCAGATTATTACTGAAGCATTTAAAAAAATTAAGTGTAAAAAAGTTAATCAAGTTTGTTTACAGTAAAGTTAATGCGCTGGACTAAAAAAAATGTATTTTATACAACAAAAAAACATTTAACAAAATTAAATTAAATTAAATCAATTTGTCTAATTAAGTTATGCTACAAATTTTAAATGTATATCCTTAGGTTTAACTTAGGTTACTTTACTTTTGTGAAGATTGGAAATGTTTTGATGGTCCCACTTTATATTAAGTGGCCTTAATGACTATGAACTTACATAAAGAAATAAGTACAATGTACTTAGTGTGTTTATATTGTATTGCAAAACACTTTTGCTGCTATTGAGGTGTGATACAGGTAAGGTTAGGGACAGGTTTGGTGGTATGGCTTGGTTAAGGTGTAAGGATAGCTCAAGAGTGTAATTATAAATATAATTACAGAAATTAATTGCATGCAAGTATTTTTAAATTATAAGAACAATGTAAAAACATGTATGTACACAATAAGTGCATTGTACTAAATTATTCATTTAAATGTAAGTACATAGTTGTTAAGGCCACTTAATATAAAGTTGGACCAGGCAATTAAAAAAGAGCACCTGACAGTTAACATTACACTTATTTGTATGTGTTGACTAACATAATAAAGCACATGTAAAGCACTTAATTATAATTTTAACTGTAGTGTATTATTCAATATTACATTTTCAAGTTAATATATTTTAAATGTCCTAAACTGCAACAATATAATTTACAAATGTGTAATTACAGATAGATTTAAATACATAAAGTATATTTTTGTTTATCATAAAGCATTCAGCAGTACTTTAACAATATTTCAAAGACAATTGAAACAATTATGAAATTAAACATAAAGATGTACTTAAGTGGGTCAAAAATGTTATCTAAAATTCAGTTAATTGCATTTAATATAAATGTTAACTATAAAATCTTTTCATTAAACTAAATGTTCAAAAGCATTCAATTCGCGCTTAAGTGTATTATTTATGTAGTAAGTACTCTATTAAAATAACTATGCTAAAGTGTAAATCTTTTTCATGATCTGACTCAAAACACATCACGGTGAAATCTCATCCTGGAAAAAAATCTGAAATCTACAGTATGAATAATTTTAACTCTCCACACAGTATTTAATGTGTTGTAATAATGTTGAATCTCGTTAAAAATCTCCGCTTACCGAAGCTTTGTATCGAGGCACGTGTAAATTCCGGCTCTCTGCGGTCTGTCCTTCTCTTCATCAAACCTTTATAAAGTGTCCGTGTCCAGATGTGCGTAATGATCCATGCCTCATTCCCGCCCAGCAGATGTCTCTCTGCAGATGGCTCTTTAAAATAGCTTTGTTTCAATGGCACTGAACAACAAGCACAAAACACGAGGGGGTAGCATTAATTACTGTGCAGGACTTTAGTTCAGATCTTCTGGACCAACAGAGAGCCTGTCAATGACATTAGAGTTTGTGGGACTGTGTTTGAAGAGGACTCTTCTTGAATTTTTAATAGCAGCAGACATCTGCGCTGGATGCAGTGGAGGACATTTCAGCCTTCAATCTGAAGAGCAGCACTGAGAAGGTGAGTGAATCTGGGACTTTATCACAGATATGTGACCCTGGAGCACAAAATCAGTCTTAAGTCGCTGGGGTATATTTGTAGCAAACATAGTATGGGTCAAAATTATCAATTTTTCTTTTATGCCAAAAATCATTAGGATATTAAGTAAAGATCGTGTTCTATTAAAATATTTTGTACATTTCTTATTTTAAATATATAAAAACGTAATATTTGATTAGTAATATGCATTGCTAAGAACTTCATTTGGACAGTTTTAAAGGCGATTTTCTCAATATTTAGATTTTTTTTTGCATCCTCAGATTCCAGATTTTCAAATAGTTATATCTCAGCCAAATATTGTCCTATCATAACAAAATTGACACTTAAGACTGGTTTTGTGGTACACTAACAGGGTCATACATATAGACTCAATTTCTACTGCATTTAAGTAGTTCACCAAAAATGACATTTTTGTCAGTGTTTACTCACTCTCACTCTCAGCTCATTTTTAAAACCTTTTATGATTGTTTTCAGTGAAGCTAAATGTTTTCAAGAATTACTGCAGCTCTTTTCATTACCACAAAGAGCTGTGTTGGAAAGTCAAAACATTACAACAACAGTTTATAGTGAACACTAAGCAAGGTTAAGGTCCACAAATAACAAAAACACAATAAAGTCTTTTGAAGTCGAGACAGATTTAAGAAATGTAAACAGACCACTTCAATGATAGCAGTGTTATTTTAGTATATATATGCTATTGTAGTGCTGATTAATGTTTTGAATTAGCTTTTATTTTTATATTTTCAGTAATTATTATTTATTTTATTTATAGTTCAGTTTGAAAAATAACTAAACAATTATTGTGAAGTCAAGACAGCTTTGTTTGAGCGATGGAAATGTACTATGATATGCTATCTGTTTAATGTTTTGAATTAGTTATATATGAAGAGTTTATTTGCAAAAACAGATCACTTCGAAACTCATGTTTTTTATTATGTTATGTTTTTATTGTGTTAATTTTCTGTAACACTTTGTTATTTTATTTTTACCTAATCAAAATAACCCAACTGCAGTTTGATTGAGATTAATTGGAAAAAGCACAATGAAAAAAAAAAGATTTTTGAAAATTGAAAACGGAGATATCTGTTTTTGAAAATGAACTCTTCAATATATTCTTTTAGTTTATGTTTTAGTAATTGTTAATGTGCTTGTCTTTAAAAAAAATACTTAGAATACTTCTAATTTCCTAATTTAAATTTGTTTAAGTTTTTTTTTTTTTGTAAGTTTATGTTTTTTTCCACATAATCTTGCAATAACACGTTTTATTTATTTATTTTTCACCATTTAAGATAATTTATATGAAATTGTATTGGCATAATTGAATTTGTAAGAGCTTGTACGGCTTGGAACATCATGAGCTACACTAAGAGAGCGACCTTTCTGTTAACTTTGATAACCATGCTATGATTTTATCCAGTAGCTAATCATAAACAACTGGAAATTAATAAGGCCTTGAAATTAATTGTTAAAAAAAATGTAGTCTTTGCTAGCGCCTCATACAGAGCTCAAAATCTCTGAGGTCATGAACCTGGGACATTCAGAGACTGGATGAGACGTGCTCATTACAGCAATCCACTACTCTGTAAACAAAACTTTGTTTGCTAGCAAAACCCTGGGCACTCAGACTCTCCAGAAGTTGTGTAAAAGCCAGCCAATCTGCTCAGCAATGCAAATTTGAACCAGCCGCATGCATTATGCTACAGGTGCTGTGTGAACGGTCTCTAGCGGTGCTGTCTCAGAGAATAGCTTACTAACAACTACTATTATAATGTCTGCAGTGTATAATACCTACACTGTGCACAGAATGTGAATTTCTGTAATGTAGCATGTAATAGGATGACATGACAGTGTTATTAATATACTGTTATAGTATTTATTAATATTTTGAAATTAGATTATTATTTTTGTTTAGTTTAATTTTTTGTCATTTTGTTTTGAGCTTTTATAATTTGTATAAGTTTTAGTTCCCTATCGATACTACACTTTGTACTGCGTCGAAGACGCTAGAGGGAAACTCCTTTTTCTCCAATACTGAAGCCTTTTTTTATCATTTTTTATTTAATAATAAGGCGGAGTTGCACAGAATGGGCGGGGCATATGGCTATATAATGCGGGCATTCGCCAAGGCTCCTCAGATTTCTTGTCCTTCAGCGACGACTACAAGGTCTTTGCTCTACGAGACCTTCGCCGTTGAATGAGCCATCGCAGTGGATCCAGACCTCTCTCTGCTTGGCCGACTCGCCGCTTCTCAGCAGCCGGCAGCACCTGCAGCAGCTTGTCCACGGATTCCCTGCCACTATCCGGTGACTCTCTCTGTTGCAAATGCCGCGCCGTTTTTATCACACACGCCGCTGACAAACACAATGAGTTTGTTTAATGCTTGGGCGCCGCCTACGCTGAAACATGAGTCCCTCCTCTCTGCGCTTGCGGCTAGCTTTCTATTTAGAGAGCAACCTCACGCCGTTCCGCTTTTTTCCTCCCAGGGACCTGCGAGGAAAACGCAGCGGGGCAGAGGATTTCAGCACTCGGTGCAGAAGAAAAAGGATATGACAGACTGCCTCCCCTGGATGAGTCAGTGGCCGCGCATCTCTGCCTGCCCACAGCCATTGGCTGGAAGGCAAAATCCGCCCACCCATCAAAGCCGTGTAGGACTACTTCAGCTGTCGCTGGACGAGCCTAGTCATCGGCTGGACAAGCGGCCTTGGTGCTTCACTCCATGGCGTTCCTGCAAGTGTTCCAGGCAAAACTCTTCCGTTCAATGGACAAGTCTAACCCAAACCCTCAGCTTTCAGCGAGCTGGCGATCGGCAGATCCATGGCCAGTCTTGTGGTGCTCGAGCTCCACCTGTTGGGTGCTTTCACATAACACCCACACAGCCAATCGCTGTTATAGGAAGAAAAAAAAACATAAAAATGAGCACTTTTCCTCTTCCCCTTGTCACAAGCCTCAGGCCCCCGTTAGGTGGCCTGCCGCTTGAAAAAATTCAACCCCTCGCCACACGGGCCGAGGCCTGGCAGGCCATCCCCGGATTGGTCTCCACATCGGTTCAGCGCAGCACCGCACACGTTCTGCGTGCCGAAGTGATGAGTTTGCTGGTGAAAGGAACCTTGGAAACGGTTTCCCTATCTCAGAGCGAGTCAGAGTCATCTACAGCCGTTACTTCCTCGTCCCCAAGAAGGATGGTGATCGAAGACCCATCCTCGATCTCAGACATCTGAATCGCTTGCTTATGAAATGGCCATTCAGGATGATTACATCGAAGCAGATCCTCTCGCAAATATGCCCAGGGTACTAATTCGTTTCACTGGATCTGAAAGACGCTTAGTTTCACATCCCCCCGCCACAGGCGGTTCCTGAGATTTGCCTTCAAGGGAGTGGCTTATCAATACACGTTCCTTCCCTTTGGGCTGTCCCTGGCTCCCGGCACTTTTGCGAAGTGCATGGATGCAGCTCTTTCCCCGCTGAGACAGTTGGGAATCCACATCCTGAATTACCTTGACAACTGGCTCATTTTTGCCCAGTCGGAGGATGAGCTTCTATCTCACAGATCCATGCTCCTCAGCCACTTTTGTCAATTTCAGGTCAATTGTGCCAAGAGCGCGCTGTCCCCCAGCCAACGAATTTTGTTCCTGGGAACAGTTATCGACTCAGCACGAATGAGGGAGGTAGTCACACCAGAACGTGCACTGGCCATTCAGCAGCTCGCGGCCTCATTCAAACTCGGAGTCCCTCGCCCTCTCAAAGTGTTTCAGAGGATGATGGGCCTCATGGCCTCAGCGTCTTCGGTACTTCAGTTGCAAGACCATGGGTTGAATCTACTCTGCCGTTCAGGGCATTGAGAATTTATATCGAGCGTTCCGCCCCTTTTAGGCAGTCGGAACAGCTCTTTGTATGCTTTGGCGGCCTCACCAAGGGGTCTCCGGTCACAAAGCAGAGACTATCCAGATGAATAATTGACGCTATTGCACTAGCATACTCTTCTTTGGGCCAACAATGCCCCATGGGAGTAAGAGCCCACTCGACTAGAGGCATCGCCTCGTCCTGGGCGTGGTTTAGCGGTGTGTCCATTGTAGAGATATGTGCGGTGGCCGGCTGGGCCTCGCCGTCCACATTTGCCAGGTTTTATAATCTGGAAGTTCCAGACTTACAGGGTTCTTTCTGCAAACGGGCTCACTCTTGTCATATGACAAACCAGTATGAGCGTTTGCCTTCTTGTATGCTCTTGGCCCTCAATAGAGATGTACAGACTTACTTGGGATGATTACTCAAGGCTGGGTCGACCTCTATGAGTTTGACCCTATTACCTTCTGCAGGGCTTTCCTGTAGAATACCTGGTCCCTCTGAGCCCCTCTGGTGCCTAAGGCAAGTTCAAGTGTTGATCGTTCCCCTAGCATAGACACGGCGGGATTATACTGGTTCCCCTAGCATCTTCCACGCAGTACGAAGTGTAGTATCGATAGGGAATGTACTCGGTTACTAACGTAAGCTTGGTTCCCTGAGATACGGAACGAGTACTGCGTACTTTGCCATGCTATGCGGCTGCACGACTCAGTCGCCACTTCAGTGGAAGTAACATGAGGAGCCTTGGCGAATGCCCACATTATATAGCCATATGCCCCACCCATTCTGGCAGGCTTTCCAGCCACAGGCTGAGAAGCTCCGCTTCCGCCATTGGTTTATTTGCAGCACACTGCACAAACCAATGGCCGTGCAGTTACACTGCGTTATAAAAAAAAAAGGCTTCAGTTTTGGAGAAAAAGGAGTTCCCCCTAGCATCTTCGACACAGTACTCGTTCCGTATCTCAGGAAACCAAGGTTACGTCAGTAACCGAGTACATTTTCATTAAATATTTTTATATAGCTTCAATTTATTTTTATTTTAAGTTTTTCATTAAATGTTTGTTTTATTTGCAGCTTTATGCAGTAGGAACACATGGAATGCTTACTTTTTTTAATGTAATGCAAAAATTAGTTTTTTTCTATTTTCACATCTGATGACTAAATGCCACACACATGCATTGTGATGAAACATTGTGATGTTGCATATTAATATTTTTCAAAACTATCAATGTACACCTAGTGTACACTTCTCAGTATTCAGTACGTAGTAAGCTAGTATTCTATTCCATCACTGACAGAAAGCATGTGGGCTGTCACATCTGGACACAGAGGTTCAGGCCAGCCGTCACTTGCCCCATTCTTAACTGACTCCAGAACAGATTTTGTGCTTTTAATGTGCTCTGTTGTAGTTAGGGTGAATCCCATTTCTCTGTCTGACCCCTTCCCCTACCCCTTTGTCTTACCCCTAGCCTTTGTCCCTCGAAACCGAGTGGTAAGCGCTAAGGGTGAAAACATACCCCTATGAAATGAGATACTACTTGGTTACGGTTACGTCATCATACATCATCGCTAGCTGCTGCTACGTCACCAGAGGAGACAAGTGTTGATCACAAACTCTCCGTCTAAAAGTGTGTGTTTGTCGATTGCGTGGGTTTTAGTGATGTTTTCTCTAGTCAGAGAAACGCGGGACTGTTGTGCAAATCAGCAATGTAACGTTAGCGTGGAAAACTAGCGATTTTTTTAAAAACGTTTCAATTAAGAACATGGTTGCAAATATATATGTACAGGACTGTGTAGAGCACAAAACAAGACTGTCGTAATTTTTAAATCAATTATTTAAGCCGAAAATACTTCCATTTATGGGACTCTCTGGATGATCTGGCCGCAGTGTGTTCTGGGTACCCCTTGGTTTCAAGTAAGCTCACGAAAATGCTTGGTTTTAAGGGGTATCTACCCCTTACCCCTTACCACTATCCCTCGATCAAAACCAGAATTGAGGCAGCCCTTACTCTCACGTGAACACGCAAAACTAAGGGGAAAGGGTAAGACAGAGAATTGGGATTCACCCTTAGTCTGAACAAGCTCTTGCGCTTCCTCTTTCCCTCTCTCTCTCTCTCTCTCTCTCTCTCTCTCTCTCTCTCTCTCTCTCTCTCTCTCTCTCTCTCTCTCTCTCTCTCTCTCTCTCTCTCTCTCTCTCTCTCTCTCTCTCTCTCTCTCTCTCTCTCTCTCTCTCTCTCTCTCTCTCTCTCTCTCTCTCCCCCCCCCCCTCTCTCTCTGTGTCTCACTGGTGCTGGTTATTCTCTGTTTTCTGTAGGCCGTTGACACTCACAGTAGACCTTTCCTCCGTCTGTATCCGACTAATCCTTTCACTCCTACACCGTTTAAGGTTTGTGTCTTGTGTGTGTTTGTGTCTTGTGTGTGTTTCCACTCCCATCTATATGCAGTTATGAATTTGATATATATTTGCATATAGGTGGCCCTCTATCTCTCTGTGTGTGTGTGTGGGGGGGGGGGTGCTGTCAAATGATTAATCGCATCCAAAATAAATGTTTTTGTTCACATAATATGTATGTGTACTGTGTATATTTATTATGTATATATAAATACACACATACAGTACATATTTTGAAAATATTTACATATGTATATATATATTCATATTCATATAATATATATTATTTATAATTATTGTAATATATACTGTAAACATAACACAATTTCTTGTATATATGTATTATTATTTACTTACTATTTACCCATAAATCCAGATGATTTGCATTACTCTGTGTAACAAAAAAGGAGATGTTTCGTAGAATACTCCTGCTGCTCTTTTCCATACAGTGAAAGCACACAGTGACCAGGGGCAGTTAAACTCAATCCCAAAAGAATAAAATGCATCATAAATGCAATTTTGTATCAAGAACAGACCAAAATGCAGTATGAACATTCTGCTAAACATCTCTTTTTTTGTTCGACATAAAAAGTTATACAAATTTGGAACAACTTTTGAGACTTATGTACAGTAACAATTTAATATTTTTAGTAATCTCAATTTTACACTGTAACTGATATTAATAATAAAAAAAATCCAATTCATTAAACATGAATTTAGCAGGCTAGCAAATTATTTGGAAGGTTTTTACAGAACAGCAGCATGTCTTGATTTGTTGGTTCTTCGTGCTGAGAAATTAAGAACAGATTAATGTGTTAAATGTGATTTTGATTATAGTACGCTTTATATTTCATGGGTTTAATGGAGGATGCTGTGCTAATTGGATAGAAATGATATCTTGTTTAATGTGTCTTATTTTTAAACTGTGGCAGCTGAATCGAGAGGAGGGGAAAAGCTTTCTGTCACTGCCCATCGTTCCACATGTCGGGGAAACCGACTCGGACACACTGACTGAGATTCCCGACAGACTCGCTCTGCATAGCGGCGGTCCTGATGAGGAAGAGGAGGATGAGTACGGATACAGCTGGAGTGAGTCTCACATTGGCTATAACACACAGCGGCCAGCAGAGGGCTATCACACTGACTCACACTGGACTAGATAAAGAGAGAGACACTGGTGGAAAAGAAGGACACTGTAGGATAAAAAGAGTACTTATTATGGAATTAATATACTTGAATATAACGATATAAGGTTACACTTTATTTTACAGTGTAATAATTACACATTTAAGTACTGAGTAATCCCAGGTGAAAAAAACAAGTGGACTTCCATAATGTACGTAAAGTGTTCTATTTTTACGCACTAAATTTCATGCTTAATATACTAAAAAGTATTATTTAGTAGTACTTGAGATAAACTTAAGATCATCTAAGTGTACTCAACTGTGCTATTTCGGCACATCATGAATATGAACTAAAATGCACTTTTAACATACTATATCTGTATTAAACAAATGTATTTAGTCACCACTTGTAGTACACTTGAAGCATTGTTCATACACTAGTACAATCAAATGTACTACAAGTGGTTGCTAAATCATTTTTTTAAATACAGAGATAGTATGTTGAATGTACATATTAGTTCATATTCATGATGTCCCAAAATACCAGAGTTGAGTACATTAGACGATCTAAAGTTTATCTCAAGTTATAAATAATATTTTTTTTGTATTTTAAGCATGAAATTAGTGTGCACAAATAGAGCACTTTAAGTACATTATGGAAGTGCACATGTTTTTCACCTGGGATGTTAATTAACTATATATACTTGCGGTATGCTTAGAATGAAGGTTTGGTTTAGGGTTAGTTGCATGTAATTATGCATAATCTATTGTTCTATTGTCAGTGCACGTAACGTGTAACAAGGGCACTTTTAAAATAAAGTGTTGCCGAATATATTAAGTGGGAACTTAATTTTCAAGTCTTAGTTGATTGTTAACTGTAGTGAAATTAAAATGTATTTAGTGTAAATTTATATTAAATGCAATAAAATTGTGTTTTCTAAGCCACTTAAGTATTACTTAAGTACATCTTTATATGTCATTTCATAATTACTTCTAATGTCTTTGAAATATGGTTGAAGTACAGCTGAATGTATTGACAAGCGTTTATGCTAAACTAAAATATACTTTAATGTCGTTTCTATTTAAACTTGTATGTCTTGTGTTTAAATGTATTTGTAATGATGAAGTTGCAACTTAGTAAATTTAAAATATATTTACTTAAAATGTAATATCAAATAACACTATAGTTAAAATTATAAGCAAGTACTTTACATGTGCTTTAGTTTGTTAGTCAACACTTAAGTGTACTTCTTAAAAAATGACTAGATTAAAATGTACTTTAAAATAAAATATTTAATTTGACATCATTACAAAGTGCAAACTTTTTAAAAACTTTGTACTTAAGTGTACTTAAATGTTTTACTTAAGTGTGTTAAGAAACAGTCATGCAAGTGTCTCTCTTTAAGTTACCGAATTGGCTTTTAATTAAAAAAAAATATATATATATACTTTTAAGTTTTGAAGTACACTACAAGTGCACATGCAATACAGTTAAGCGCACTTCTTTTTCACAAGGGCTATATATGTGGCCATTCACACTGTACTGAACTAAATCTGTTATTGGACTGCAGTGATATGCTGTGGTAATACTACAGATTGCAAATGTAATTTAAAAGTATCTAACTGTGTGTGTGTGTGTGTGTGTGTGTGTGTGTGTGTGTGTGTGTGTGTGTGTGTGTGTGTGTGTGTGTGTGTGTGTGTGTGTGTGTGTGTGTGTGTGTGTGTGTGTGTGTGTGTGTGTCTGAGAAGAAAAGGTAACGGAGCGGTATGGTCGTTTACTGGGTGAGCTGCACATGATCGAGTTGGAGAAGGGTCATGCAGGTTTGGGTTTGAGCCTGGCCGGGAACCGCGATCGTTCACGCATGAGTGTGTTTGTGGTGGGAATGGATCCCAAAGGAGCTGCCGGCCAAGACGGACACATCGTGGTGGGAGATGAACTGTTAGAGGTGAGTGTGTGTAAAACATCAAAAAAGAAGTCTTGTGAAAAAGTGCACTTTAGTACACTTTAAAGAAGAGACCTTATTATGAACTTTAAAAGAATATACTTACGTGTAAACTGAATGTAATGTTTTCAGACACATAATTGCATATTATTTTCCATTTATATTAAATGTAGTTTTTAATGCAATTTATATTAAATAATATTTTGACTCACTTAAGTTGGCACTTAAGTTGGTACTTAAGTACATTTTTATATATAATTTGTGACCCTGGACCACAAAACCAGTCATAAGTCGCTGGGGTATATTTGTAGCAATAGCCAAAAATGGGTCAATGGGTATGGGTCAAAATTATCCATTTTTATTTTATGCCAAAAATCATTAGGATATTAAGTAGAGATCATGTTCCATGAAGATATTTTGTAAATTTCTTACCGTAAATATATCAAAACGTATTTATTCATTAATAACATGAATTGCTAAGAACTTCATTTAGACAACTTTAAAGATTATTTTCTCAATATTTAGATTTGTTTTGCTCCCTCAGATTCCAGATTTTCAAATATTTATATCTCAGCCAAATATTGTCCGATCATATCTCAATTTTTAAATTGACACTTAAGACTGGTTTTGTGGTCCAGCATCACATTTCATAATTATTTCTATTGTTTTTGAAATATGGTTAAAGTACTGCTGAACGTACTGACAAGCGTTTACGGTGAACTAAAATACGCAGTAATATATACTTTTTGCACAACAAAAGATTATCAAAACGTAACAAAAATGTAAAATCACTTTAAAAAGTGTACTTAAGTTTGTTCAGAAACTGTCATGAAAGTGTCTCTCTTTAATTAACTTAAGTGGCCTTTTATTTCATTAATATTATATTATCTGCTAGTTTTAAAAATACATTCAATACAGTTATGCACACATTGTTTTCATGCTAAACAGATCAGATACATTTTCTGATGAATCTCATTGTCTTGGCAGATAAACGGTCAGGTTCTGTACGGCCGCAGTCATCAGAACGCCTCTGCCATCATTAAAAGCGCTCCTTCAAGAGTCAAGATCATCTTCATCCGGTAGGTGGAAGGTTGTGGTGTGTAGGTGTTGATCTGAAGAGATTGCAGGCTGACACGGGAGGTGTGTGTTTCAGGAACAGAGATGCTTTGAGTCAGATGGCAGTCGGGCCGATGAAGGAGACGGACTCACCGGATCCACACAAAGAGGTCAACTCACACACATCTGAACCTGAACCCAGACTTTAAAAGACATTATTTACTTAATTTCTGAATCTGTTTTACCTTTGAGAATCAAGTCTACTTTCAACTCTTGTGAAAAAGAAGTGCTCTTGATTGTAGTGAATGTGCACTTGAAGTGTACTTCAAATCTTTAAAAAACTTGCAGATAATATAATATTAATTGAATGAAAGGCCACTTAAGTGACTTAAAGAGAGAGACACTTTCATGACTGTTTCTGAACACACTTAAGTACACTTTTAATTTGACATTATTACAAAAATCACTTTATAAAAGTTTTACTTTAAAGTACTATTTTAATTTCTGTTTTAATAATCGTATATCATGTTTTAAAGAAGTGCATTTATTTTGATGTGTTGACTAACAAATAATGTGAATTACTAGGTTCTCATTTTAACTGCTGTTTGTTATTCAATATTACATTTTAATTAATATATTTTAAATGCACTAAATTGACACTTTATTACATATGTGTAATTGTAAATATATTATAATTGGTATAAAATGCTTGTCATTCAGCAGTACTTTACCCATATTTCAAAGACAAAAGAAAATACATATAAAAATTATATATTAAGTTCTAGTTAAGTGAAAAAATACACTCAACTATTTTTTATATAAATTTAAACTCCTATACATTTTTGTAACACTTTATTTTAAGGTGTCCTTGTTACACACATTACATGTACAAACTATTTTAATACCAATGCATTATGTGTAATTACATGCAAGTAATCCTAATCCTAACCCAAACCATTTAGAAAGTACATGTAATTAATTAATATTACCCATGTACTTAAATGTATAATTACATTGCAACAAAGAAATCTTAAAATAAAGTGTAACCTACAGTTAATATTGAATTAAGTGTCTGACAACATAACATTCAGTTCACACGTAAGTATATTATTTAAAGCATATTTTTCCATAACAACCACTTTGTCAATAGTATTGTAAGGTGTACTACTTTTTCACAAGGGAAGGCAAACCGACACACATTAAACATTCCCGATATGTGCAAGAAGATTGGTCATTCATTACTTTATACACGTGTTTGTTTGTTTGTTTACTCGGTTGTTTGTTCTTTCTAAAACATTGAGCAATCTTCTTCATCTCAATAAGTGAGATTTTAAGGGACCAGCATTTGAAGCTAAGCAGCTAAACCTTCACCCTCTGGTTCAATCATTCATATGTTTATCTATTCATTTGTTTAGTCATGAATTAGTTTTTTTTCTCTCCACAGACAGAGACGCCCAGCTCAACACTAGACGTGATCCAGCACGTAACTCTTCCTGTGGTGCGACACACACTTCAGCTCTCTTCTGTCTCTGTGTTTGTGTGTTTCTCTCTCTGTACCGGTGATGTTCAGTGTTTTCTCTCTCTGAAGCAGGATGGAGGGCTGGGTTTGGTCCTGAAGGAGGATGACAGCAGGAGCGGATGCATCATGGAGAGTGTGGATGAGAACGGAGCAGCTGGAAGGGTATGAATCACTGTGCTGCAAAATTAAAGACAACAGAAACGATGTTCACAACCCTTTTTACTTTTCAAATGTGACATGTTTCTGATGTTCTGCCAGAGAGAAATAGAGGCTTTTGAAATGTAGGGAGTAGTGGTGCCTGTGTGACATTTTGATTATTACAAAAACGAATTATTTTTGCATTGATTAATTGTGCTCAATTAAGAGTAGCAAAGTGTTTTAGGAAAGTAAACAGGGTTTGAATTTCATGTTGACTTTAACACAGTGTTATTTTAATGTTTAGAATTAGATTTTCAGTTTTTACTTTAATTTAAGATCAAAGTAATTTAGTTTTGTGTTTTTTTCAATTTCTTTTTTTATGTCTACATAATATGTATTAATTTTACTTTATTTAGTTTCAGTTGTTTTAATAATTTAACTTGATCTAAACAGAACTGAGAAATATTGCCTTGAGAACTAGCTCAAATAAAATAAGTTTAAGTTTTATTTCAGCTCTTTTAATTTCAAGTTACCAAAATGTTTTTTTTCTCATGGTTTTAGTCAATAATAACCTTGTTTAATGTGTATGTGTATATATATATATATATATATAAACCCCACAGAAAAAAAGAAACTGTTTTCTGGGATCATTATACAAATATATTTGAACACAAAATGCTGTGATTAACCAATCACAATTAAGCATGCCTTAACATTTGGAAAATACATTTCAAGGCAATTTTGTGGATGGAAATAATTCATAAAAATAATTCACAGCTGATTTCAATGTGTGCATCAGTGTGCAATAATACTGTCTTTTTGTTTTAATATGTTAACACAATATATACTATAATGCTAATATCTAACCTCTCTCTCTCCTTGTGTGTGTGTGTGTGTGTGTGTGTGTGTGTGTGTGTGTGTGTGTGTGTGTGTGTGTGTGTGTGTGTGTGTGTGTGTGTGTGTGTGTGGTGTGTGTGTGTGTGTGTGTGTGTGTGTGTGTGTGTGTGTGTGTGTGTGTGTGTGTGTGTGTGTGTGTGTGTGTGTGTGTGTGTGCGCATGTGTGTGTGTGTGTGTGTGTGTGTGTGTGTGCGCATGTGTGTGTGTGTGTGTGTGTGTTTCAGGATGATCAGATTGCACCGGGACACCAGCTGCTCGCCGTGGATGATGAGATGGTGCTGGGATTCTCTGTGGAAAAGGTCAAACTCTTTTCAAATGTGAAATGTTTTGAAGTAAGAGTTTAAAGCAATAGTCAGTTATGTCATTATTTACTCACCTGCGTTGTTCCAGACCCTCATGACTTTCTGACTTATGTGTAATGCAAAAGGAGAATAAAATATTTTTAATAAAGCAAAAGCATAGGGCAAAACTCTGATCTAAGTGAATCACAAAATGTATTTAGTTACCACTTGTAGTACACTTGAACCATCTTTCATACACTAGTACACTCAAGAGTGTTTCAAGAGTACACTCACTTTACTTTAAGTACATTACGGAAGTGATACCTGGGGTAGGTGAAGTCACTCCTCCAGAAAGCACAGCACAGCACTGACTCCACCTCCTCCTCCAATCAGATTTGCTCAGGATCAGACGCTGGAAGCAGCCTGCCGCTGGTTTCTTTGACATCATCAGAGGCAGAGCCAATCAGGAGTAAGTGGGGCGGGGTCTAGGGACCTTAAAGTAAAACGGAACGCGTTTTTTGATGAATAAATCAGAAGCTGATCTCTGTCCTCATGATTATTGTGCTGCAGATTCGAGCAGATGTTCCACACCGGCGACACTGGCGTCTGATCCGGCGACGTGTCCCATCATCCCCGGCTGTGAGACCACTATAGAGATCTGCAAGGGCAGAACAGGACTGGGGCTGAGCATCGTGGGCGGCTGTGACACGCTACTGGTCAATAAATGATCTTCCACCATCCATTTTTAATTTACAGTCTTCAACTCAAAAAGTTGGAACTTAAAGAAAACCCAGTTTTTGTTGTTATTAATTAAAACTAAAATTATTTATTGAACTATTGATGAAGTGAAATAGAGCTGAAATAAAATAAAATATAAATATTAGTTGAAATGCTTAAACTAAAAACTGTTCAATTATAACATAAATTAAAAATGTTATCTTGGCCGCTGAACTGAGAGATAATACAAGTTTGAGTCAAAGTACTAAAATAAAATATGTAAAAATACAAATAAAAAAGTTATAATTACGTATATAATAGCTAATTACAAATTAAAAACTAATTAAAATGGCAAAAGCACATAGCAAAATTACTACAATTCAAAATACATTTTAACAAAAAAATTAAAAATAAATAAGTTAATTTTAAATTCTAATAAAAGGTAAATAGAAATAAAAACACAAATTAAAAATGACAAAACCATAGAAAAAATACTTAAAAGCAAAAATGAAATGGTAAATTTAAAATAAAAAAATAAAAGAGATATTATTGAAAAGACATTAATGAAAGCTAAATATAAATATAAAGAAACGAAAACTAATTGACAAAACATATTACAAATAATAAAAATGTAAATAGAAAATTAAAATAAAAGCTAACTCAAAGTATTTCACTATAATAGTATATAAATAATACCAAAGCAACACTGGCCTTATCAGCACATAAATGTACAATATTATAAAATATAATAATTTAAAATGTACTTTCGAGTAAAATCTTTAATTTGACTATTTAAGTCACTTAAGTGGCCTTTTATTTCACTAATATTACATTATCTGCAACTACAGTTTTTTTTTTTAAATGTACTATTAATAAAATAAATATACTAAAAGATTTGAAGTCTACAAGTGCTCATTCAGCACAATTAAGCACACTTTTTTCACAAGGGCATAGGAACTGATTCATAAGGACTGTATGTGTCTGTGTTCAGGGCACTATAATAATTCACGAGGTGTACGAGGAGGGAGCCGCGTCTAAAGACGGCCGCCTGTGGGCAGGAGATCAGATTCTGGAGGTAAAATCACGACTCTTCTGACTAGCGCTTTGATGTCATGCCAGCTTCATTTCATCCGTCTCATAACTCACGTCTCTCTCAGGTGAACGGCATAGATCTGCGTGTGGCGACACACGACGAGTGTATCAATGTTTTGCGGCAGACTCCGCAGTGTGTGCGTCTGGTGGTCTTCAGAGACGAGGGTCAGTATAAGGAGGAGGAGCTGTGGGACTCGCTGAGCGTCGAGCTTCAGAAGAAACCAGGCCACGGCCTCGGACTCAGCATCATCGGGAGAAGGTACCTGAGCACAAATTAAAGCCACTAGTCAGTAAATTTAGGTTAATAAACAGTCATGAAATGGTTTGTGTCTCTCTTTAAGTCACTTTAGTGGCCTTTTATTTTATTAATATTTACAAAATATACTCGTGATCTGAAGTAGACTACAAGTGCAGTACAATGAAGCGCTCTTGTGTTCATCTCTGTATCTCCTGCATGAGCGGTCAGTGATTGGTGTCTCTATCTCAGGAGCGACACGGGCGTGTTCGTGTCGGACATTGTGAAGGGTGGAGCGGTGGAGACTGATGGACGACTGATGCAGGGCGATCAGATCCTCTCGGTTAACGGCGAGGACGTTCGCTCAGCCACTCAAGAGTATGTGGCTGCGCTGCTCAAGGTGAACGTCAGAGTCGCTCGGTTAAACCACTGTCTTTTACAGTTGATCGTTATTGAAAGATATTCAAACATTCATACGTATCAGATATACACTATAAGAGACTTGTATATGAATCTGTATAGATTTTGGTTTAAACAAAAGTAAAACGATTAATTATGGCTGTGTATATTTATTATGCATAAAAAATAACCCTTCTAATGAAAAATATGGTTTGACTACTTTAGTAATTTCCATGAGTACAAATCTTAATGTTTAAGCATATAATGATATTCTAGGGAATTATACATGACCCTGTGTATGTTATTTCTAAGCCACGCCTGAAAATCGCCACAGACCAATAATAAATATACACAGTACACACATTTTATAGCAACAAAACTTGTAACTTTTTTGGACGATTAATCACAATTAATCGTTTGACTGGCAAGCTTTCGAGCGAGGGAATTAATATTTTGAGTAATAATTTCTATCGTTTTTTTAATGCTAATAGTCTTTATTAATTATTTATTTGAGTTATTTAGTTATGCAAAATTAAAATTTTGAAATACAGTGTTTTTAATTTTTTTTTTTTATTATTTCAGCTAATGTTTATCTGTGAAGTATACTTTTGTTTTAGATTTAGTTAACCCAAGAATTGTGCAAACATGGGCGGCGCTAGGGAGGGGCTAATGCTCCAGCACCCCAAAGAATAACTAAAGATTAAAATAAAATCATCACTAATTACACATGCATAAACAATGCAATGCAATACAACGGGCTTGAAGTCGCAACTTTTATTAAAAAAATGTCTGTACCAAGTAGGTCTGCACTAAAGATTTTTCTAGTCAACTAGCGCAGTTTATATTAAATTGATTAGTATAATAACTATTAAACCATGAATATTGGCATTTATGCGTATTATAGCCGCTCAGATGCTCAAGCGCACACATGTGCTACACCTCCCATAAAGTAAATTATGAATGCATCGAGGAAAAAGAAGACATTATGTATTAATAAACTAGTGCTTTCTCAGTCAGTGTCGGCTGCAAAGATGAAGTTGTTGAATGCAGGAATGGACGTGCCTTTTATAGAGAAATGCACCCATAGCCTACGGCCGGTGGCCGAGAAAGCTCAAATGGAAAAAAACACCTGCAAATGAAAACAACTTTCGGCAATTTTACAACGCACACCTGCAGCATCACAACACAAACAAAAAAGAAACCAGTTACACGAGTAAAACTACTTCGATACTGTACCCCTAAACATTTTTCAGTTTACTTTACTGGAGTAGTTTTATTTTGAGTAACTTTTACTTTTACTTCACTACATTCAAAGCATAAGATTACTTTTTACTTCACTACATTTCATAAAACATATCGTTACTCCTTATAATAAATACATCACGTGCTCCGAGACGCAGAAGCGGTGTCTGATATGAACAAACTGATTCTTTTCAATGAACCTGTTTCGGTTCGCACACAAACGATTCATTCAAAAATTGTGATCCGATTGCGCTGTTCTCGAGTCGAACGGTTTTCACTGTTTAGTTTAGAGCGAGTCTTCTTCAGATACGAAACCAGTTTAAGACGGGAGTGTGAGCGCGCGCTACGATGCTGTGAACCAGTTTACTAATGACGAATTTTAGGAGGACTTCATTATTGTTTGTGTTGTTGATGAAAATAATATTTAGGTCAAAACTGTCAGTTTTTGTGACACAAATCTGTGATCTATTTAAGCCCACTGAAATGCTTGAATGCAGTTTACCACAAGTGTCTCTAACGTATGTTTTAGGTCAAAAAACAAAACAGTTAAATACACGAGTGATAGCAAAACCATGTTTACACGAGTTTATGATACGAAACCAGTTTACACGAGTGATACAAAACCTGTTTACACGAGTGATACGAAACCAGTTTACACGAGTGATACGAAACCAGTTTACACGAGTGATACAAAACCTGTGTACACGAGTGATACTAAGCCAGTTTACACGAGTGATACAAAGCCAGTTTACACGAGTGATACAAAACCAGTTTACACGAGTGATAATAAACCAGTTTACACGAGTGATAAGAAACCAGTTTACACGAGTGATAAGAAACCAGTTTACACAAGTGGTACGAAACCAGTTTACACGAGTGATACAAAACCAGTTTACACGGAGTGATACGAAACCAGTTTACACAAGTGAATATGAAACCAGTTTACACGAGTGCATACAACACCAGTTTTACACGAGTGATACAAGTGAATTGGTTTTATTCACATTTTTCACACTAGAACAAATCGCTTTTATATGCAAACGCAAATGAACACGAGAAGGAGCCAAACTCAAAGTTTCAAAAATTATCTTATTTATTTTAACACACTCTGTGTATTTTAAAGTTGTTGGTTTCGTATCACTCGTGTAAACTGGTTTCACTCGTAAACCACTTGTGTAAACTGGTTTCTTAAACTCACTCGTGTAACTCGTGTACTGGTTTCATCACTCGTGTAAACTGGTTTATTATCACTCGTGTAAACTGGTTTTGTATCACTCGTGTAAACTGGTTTTGTATCACTTGTGGTTTTGTAAACTGGCTCGTTGTATCACTCGTGTGTTTCGTATCAATGTAAACAGGTGGTAAACTTTTTGTATCACTCGTGGTTTTGTATCACTAAACTGGTTTCGTATCACTCGTCTAAACTGGTTTCGTATCACTCGTGTAAACT